>CAIGRS010123129.1:0-28501 GCA_903798395.1 Fraxinus floribunda
AAAAAAAAAAAAGATGGAAAACTATTTTCCCACCAGAATGGTGGGAAAACCAATTCAATAATTTAAAGGAAAAATGGGTCACGTGGGAAAATGAATTCTAAGGAAAATTTTTGCAATCAAACAATGCAAAAGATGGAAAATGGAAAAATATTTCCTAGTTCCATGGAAAATTTTCCATATCAAACAGGGCCTTAAAATCAAATTTTTTTCTTACTTTTTAATCATACATTCTTAAAAAATTACTATTCAAAACTTTATTTCTCAAAATAATGATCATCAAATATGGACTAATTAAGATCTCTCAATTGGACACTACTACTCATATCTATTGTAAGAGTTATAGGGTGACAAATTCACTGTCATCTAGAGCTACTAGCATCATCTCTCCAACATTGATGGTGCTCTTGATTTTATTTTTGGGGTTAATCTGTTTGTACAGGGATTGTTGACATGAAAATTTACAGGCGCTTAGATGAAAATACATGTATGACTGCCATTTTTTTTTATCGATTGTCAATTAAAATCTTCCAAATATACAAAATCCAGTCAAACTGTCATGTACACATAACATAACTCTTTATTTTCACGTATGTTTTTAGGACATCTATTGCAAAGTTCTAGCGATTTGTATTTTGATTATGCTTGGGAGTATTCTTTTCCTCGGGTTAGGCAAATGATATGTATTTACCGATTCAAGTCTTCAATATAGCTTTACGAAAAAAAAAATTATTGGGCAAATTGTCTTATTCTGGTTAGTTCGAGGAATTTAATTGTGGTATTATATTTATTTGAATCAATTATCGTAGTAGATAAAATTTATATTTAACCAGATAAAAAAAATAGATTTTTAAGAAATTTTAATAAAAGTTGGTGAAATGTACGATTGAAATGTCGATAAAAATTGTGAATTTCATTAAATATATGATTAAAAATAAATTTGAAAATGAATGAATTTTAGAAATAAAGGCCTAACAGAGGCTTAAATGCACTGAGCTTGCTCTATACGTTTTAAGAACGACTAATTTCAATATTTGCATCATTGCCAGAGTATAACGTCAGAGCCACCCAAATTGAAAGCTTGTTCACCTGCATCTGCATGCAATTAAAACAGGGGGAAAGAGTTGCACAACCATCAGTCAGTCCCTTCTCTCGAGTTGGATATTATCTGAGTTCTGATACAAACAGCTAGTTACATGTAAATACAGATATGAATATAATCATATGTAATGATTATGTATCATCAGCATTACCTCTATTGACAAAATCCCAGGTGTACTATCCTCAATATCTCCCTGCTTTAACCTAAAGATACTCTTTTCCTTAACTATGAAAAATGCCCAGATTCGTGTTCTCTGTACTGTTCTTTAGATGGTGCCAAAATGGAATCTCTTTATAACAGAAACTGGGAGTAAACATTTGAATTGATGGTGGTGATGTCATCACATCTAAAACGGCGCCATCATATATCCACTAGGGTTGTGCTGTAAAAGATTTACATTTTATGGTGTTTGAACACAGTGTCTTATCACTAAACAATGGCTGCATGGGTAATCATTCGCAGCAACTAATAAGAGAAATTTTCTCTATAAATTCACTTCTGCCTCTCCAACTTAGTACCTGCATAATTCAACGACTGTAACTTTTACTTACCCTTTGAGACTTCTCCACTGAAATGGCGATTACAAAATCTAAATGCTTTCAGGTGCTGCTGGTTCTTGCGCTGGTCATGCTACGAGCTTCTGGTCTCTCTCTCTCTCTCACACAAAACAAAACACACATTTTTCTGCCACGCTATCCTCTTTCTAATAGAGTCTGAGTCTTGTCCAATATTTGCCTGTAAATCTTTGATTATTTGAAACATTTTGTCAATTGATGAAGTTTGACATATTTTGCAGAGTGCAAGGGCAAGGCTTATAACAGGAAGGAGATGGGTTTTAAGAGTAGTGAACCAGCCGCAAAGTATCCGAGCTTCGGAAATTATAATGAGATGCCTGAAGACTGGGAACTGAGGAGAGTTCCGGCCGGTCCCGACCCATTGCACCATAATGGCCACACTCCTACAAAGCCACGGACTCCATGAATATTGAACTCCTGGGTCGTTTGCTCTTTTTGTTAAGTTCTTTTGTCAAAAAAATCTACGGACGACCTTCTACTGTCAAATGTATGTACTGTTTTAAGGGTTTTAAGGAGCCCTATGCTACGTTTTGTCACCTGATATTGATAGTATATGACTATATGTTTTTTATCGACCAAGTCACGAAGTAAAAGAAAATATAAAAATACATAAATTTTTTAAGACGACATAAAAAGTGCTCGACACCCGTCACACCCATTAGAAGATCATAGACCAAGACCACAGCTGCCCTCCGCCACAAGTGATGCACAAAAGCACGAACAATGGAATGGAAGTGTTCAACACTTGATTTCATCAATATGTGAATATCGAGAATTTAGGGTTCAAATATTCGCTGATTCAATCGAATATCAAGTGATTAAAGGAAACTGAGAAAAATCTCAACCCTTCGCTCGAATCAAAGTAAGCTCTTAAAGGTGTTAAGGATGTACTTTTGACAGTATAATGACATGAAACCACAGTACAATAGGTTGTTGAAATATAGTTTAAGCCTTAACAAATATAAAGCAAGTTCTATAAATATAACAGAATCCAAAGTATTTAGGTGTGCATGGGCGACGGACTGCACGGATCACAGCAGCTTAACATGTGAATCGACATGAAATATCTTCATCAATCCTATAATAGATTGCTTCAAAATGCTCGAATTCTTCTTTTGCAATCGCAATGTGTCTAAGCATTTGTAAAATATGACCTCCATTGGACACGGAAATGATACATAGGAAGAATGTGTTGGGTGTTCTGATATTTTATAGGTTGATTATTTCGCTAACGCGAGAATATGATAACTGATATAAAGGACACAAGCAATTTAGTAGGTAGAGGCAACATACGTTTTCACGGAAAGACATTCACTCAACGAGCATCAGAAGAAGTGAATGAATCTGCAAAACCATCAGGCTTAGAAGGAATGCTTCCTTTGCTATCTTGACTAGGACCACTGATATCTTGAGTAGCAGGTTCTTCTTGCCAGCCCTTTAACATTTGCGGGAGAGGTAGAGAAATGTCAAAACTAGAATTCTGATCTGTTTCTTCAACTGGTTTCCATATACCAGTAAGTGGAACCAACACATTCACAACATGTCCCATGTCAGGACGATGATTTGGGTCGCGAGCAGTGCAATGTCCAGCCAGTTCCGCTACGATGTAAATACTTTCATAAATGTCTTCTTTCGCATCAATGGCAGGATCAATGGAAGCAATAAGACTCTCTTTGTTTGATTTTCTCTGCCAGAACCACTCAGCCAAGTATCGGCTTTCCTCGGGACGTTGCTCATCAAGTGCCACTAATCCCGTCAAAAGTTCCATCAATACCACTCCAAAACTGAAGACGTCAACTTTGGTGGTAATTTTGCCCGTCACTGGGAAAAGGGAAATATCAATCAGCAGAGACAGAGTGGCAGGCAAACATGAAAAGGTGCAGAACATCAATAATTAAACTGAGATCAAAATAGCATATCGTATATAATGCAGGAAGCATGCGTGATTAACGATATGAAATTCCTAATTCTCGTGCCCAAAACGCCTATAAGAATTAAACAGTAGTATGATAGAGCATAATCCATATCAGATTAATTAAGAATATTTTCTTACCAGCATATTCGGGCGCAAGATATCCAAACGTTCCAGCCAACCTGGTGGCAAGAGATTTCTCTTTGTCAGGAGCCAATTTCACTAATCCAAAATCTGCAACTTTTGCCCGAAAATCATCATCCAAAAGAATGTTTGATGATTTGAGATCTCGGTGTATAAAACTCTGGCGCGCTAAAGTATGAAGATATTCTATCCCTCTAGCAACATCAAGAGCAATTATAAGCCTTCTTGTCCAAGACAAAGGTTCCAAATTCAAGCTCTTCCAACGGAAAAGATGTCTACTCAGAGCTCCCTGAGGCATATATTCATAAACCAAAAGCCTCTCATTTTCTTCAACAGAGTAACCCAAAAGGGACACAAGATGCCGGTGTCGGACACTTGATAGCACTGCAATTTCTGATTGGAATTCATCCAACACTTTGTTACTAATTATCCCGGCTTGCATTCTCTTAACTGCTATTTTTGTTCCATCTTCAAATTCTCCCTTGTAAACTGATCCAAAACCTCCACGTCCAAGCTCATTTTCCTGTGTGAAATTATTGGTCACCTTCCGAAGGACTTGAACTGAAATGACCAAGTTTCCAGCCTCAAGCACGTGAGAATTTTCCAGTCCACCACTAGTCCCACTGGCCGTACTCATACCATTTTGAGCCTCTAAGGAAGAGTTATCTGCTACTGAAATCTTCAGCCTATTACTAGGATCGGATGAATCTTTAGGATGCTTTAAGACACCACCAACAGCCCTTTTTTTCTCTTCTCTCTTCCTAAGGCAATAGACCGCCAAAACAAGTCCAAGAAAAGTAAAAATCGTAGCACCTACAGCTGTAACCACAGTGACAAGTAGTTTGAAGTTTTTAGAATTCCGGGATTTTGACCATGGCGAAGAATTGTTAGATGATTCAGAATTTGAAGAAGAGGGGACAGTTGAATCAGATGGTGTAGGGGATCCTTTCGGTGAATTGCCAGTTAATTTTGGATTACCATTAGTGATTATTTTCACATCATTGCCGAATCTCGGTAATGGTGGGTCAAAATTGTTCCCACTTATATCCAGCAATCTTAGTGATCTCAACAAAGTTAAATTTACAGGAATTACTCCATGTAGATTGTTTCCTCCTAAGTGAAGTTCAAGCAATGACTGTAAGCTCACAAGCGAAGGACTAAGCGTGCCATTAAGCCCAAGCTTCGGCAGATTTATGATAGAAACCTGGTTCGTAGGATTGCAGGTAATCCCCCACCAGGGTCCCTTACATGGATCATTACCAGTCCATTGAGAAGCAAGTCTTCCCGGATAATTAACATCATGAAGAAATTCTAAAAGTGCACCAACTTCAGGGGCACATTGGGCACCAGGATCAGATTGACAGAATGAGTTTGACTGATAACTAACATTTGCTTCTTTAAACTTTGGTATTGGACCCATAAACATGTTATTGCTTAAATCCAATACCTGAATATTCATATTGGCCAAAATTGGGGGAATCACACCAACTAGTTGATTTCTACCGAGTTTGAGTTCTCTTAAGGAAGTTAAATCCCCAATGTTATCAGGAATCGATCCTGTAAATTGATTTCCATGCAGCCATACCTGAGTTAGACCAACCATAGACCCAATGACATCAATAGAACCAATCATCCCGCCCCCATCTTGATTATTCAACCACAAAACCTGCAACATTGAGCCCTGAAAAGTCTGTGGGATGGCACCACTTAACCTATTATACGACAATCTCAACAAAGTGAGTGACGACATCTTCCCAAAAAAATCAGGTACTTGCCCAGCTATATTGCAACTCGAACACGAAAAATTAACCAACTGCGAAGACTCTGCTAGCTCACTAGGTATGGACCATCCATTGCTCTGGTTAAATGGGTTATTATCCAGAGCCAAAACCTGAACATTACTAAGCCCATCAAAGAAATCAGCAGGGATCGTATCGAATTGATTATCATCCAAGTATACAAATTGAAGATTGGATAAACCACTAAACGTAGGCAAATCTCCATTGAATTTGTTGTTCTGAAGTCCAAGATTCTGAAGCTTATCCAACTGATTGAAATTCTGAGGCAAAGGTCCCTGTAGACCAAGCCCCTTAACCTGAATTTGTGTTACTCTTCCATTTTGACAGAACACATGAGGCCATGCAGGAGGGCCACATGGATCATTCCCTCCCGCAGGCCATTTCAAGAGCTGTGAATTTTTCAACCCATTTCTAAAATTATTCAGAATCTTAAAATCATTTTGGTTTGTGACACCACTGACAGTTCCCAAAAGGCAAAACACCACCACCACCACATTAACAACGAAGACTAAATTTCTTGGATCAAAATCCATATTCATTGCATTATCTCATAACATTTCCACACAGACCCATATTTTAAAATTTTCAACAAGGCAAAAGAAAGAGTGCATAAACAAGAAATTACAAAGAAAACGCACTCAAATATCAAAAAAAAATAAAAAAATAGGACAAACCTTGATTTTGTTAATGCTGCATGCAAATTCAAGAATACTTGCAATGGGCTGTTCTGTATTTCTTTAGAAGACCATTGGTGGTTATTGCAAGGAGAAACGGACACGGAAAAAAGAGAATTTTTTATAGGTATCAATCCTTAGCATTCGGATCAAACCCAAACAGACTAATACAATTCTACGATGATCGCGTTTCTCTCTCCGTTCTGTTTCTCGGCTTTTGTCAAATAAATACCCATAGACTACATAAACTACCACGTTTGGCGTAGCTTAAAAGTTTCCTTATAAGTATATATGTTTTATTAGTTAATGCAAGATTTACCTGTTTAAAATAAGTTATTTTGAAAAAGCTACATGTCTAAACATAGGTAAGATTTTTATTTTTTTGAACTTTAACCAGGACCTTCATGTCCCCATTTCCAGCTTCTACATCTTTTATCATGCACTAGAAAATTTAAAGTTATATATTTAATACATTACGTCGAACATAGTTATAATTCAGAATACATATAATTTTAACTTTGCACGACTCTTGTTTTGTGGAAGAGTCGGGAAGGTAGTTGTGGCACAATTTGATCTAGACGATAAAGATTCAATTGTTTAGACGCTAAAAAGGTTAAACTTCACCGGACTCGTTCGTTTCGATAAAGCCATATTCAAGTGACACCTTGGAACATCTTAATTTCTTGAATTATTAGACCACTTGAAGTCCAAGAATAATTAGGAGGTGGCACCTTCGAGTGAGTGTTAGATCATGGCCTTTCATTTGAATAGGACAAACACTGAATTCCTAGACATCATTTAACACAATTCCCTTTCTGTTTTTAGCTATACACTTGATTAGGAAAGCATATTCTCATATTCATTGTCGCGTCGATTACAAGCCGCTCATTTCACTTCATTGTGGGGTGTACTTAATTTTGAGAGTGACAGAAACCGTATGATTTATAATAATTTTTCATGAATAAATCTGTATCTTTAATTCCTTCTCCCAATTGGTTGAATCATAGGTGCGATGATTTACCATCTAGCTGAAGCAAAGAATTATCCGAGACCTACACCGAGGTATTGATGGTTATTTTCAAATCTTCCAAGATATAGTGTTATACGATTAGATAGTTGCTGGAATTCATGTCCTATATGTGAAAGTGGTTAACATCCTTTCTTCTTTCATGTACACGTCAATCCTCATGCATACAGATACAAATAGTCCAATGGGAGTGAAAGTTACGAGTTTGACCCAACTAACACCTAGGGAGGGGTGAATACGTGTTTCAATTTAAATTTGTTAATTAACAACAGTAATAAGTTACAATTATTAATTTTATCCAGATGAATTCATATGCAATACTATCCTAAATTGAATTACCGCAATCGATATATTATATAAAAATAAACGACACCACAAAATTGTTGACGGAGAAAATCCCTCGTGGGATAAAAATTCCGGGTCTAAACCAGTGGTATCCAATATAAATGATAAAAACTTACAGACTGTTCAGACAAACTAAACATTAGTACTTTCTAACCTCTTGACTCTAATTACCACTGCCCTCCTGGACTGCGTGCTCTTGCACCAGCTCCCGACCTTCTGAAATCGTTTATCTCATGTGGATCACTTGAGAACTTCTCATTCTCCTTCAACCGGAATTTCGATCACTTTCCTTGATCTTCATAACTCTGACACATTATGCGGAAGTATAGGTTTTGGTGTTTTGATTATATAGAATTAATTTTTTCAATGATTTTGGTTGAATCGATGGAGATTGAATAATATGTAGGATGTGATAACGCAATCTCTCTCATAAAATAATATTTAATCCACTATTTTCACGAAGTGGGGCTTGGTATATATAGTATTTAGGTTTTCGGGTAGTATAAAACAAAGTCCAAAAGTCCAAAAATAAATTTACACTCTATGGGACGTTTAAAAGTGTGTTGAATCATATTATTCCGTAGAGATAGTTCCTTGAAGATCCAAATCATCATTCCTTGATCTCAAAATTCAACCACCATATCATTGTATTCATAAAATCTTTCCAAACTAAGATATTTCTTTGAACCATAAATTACTCTATTAATTGAGATATACATTGAGTCGTATATTTTCTCATCCTTAGACATTAAACCAGTGATCAGACACAAATATCGTTTGATTAAACATCAACCTGAAGAACGAAGAGTTCTTCATTTAATCCATCGAAAATAAATCAATACCACGGATTGAAAGTTGTTGCAGTTTTAGAATCACTCTTTTAATTGAGATATACATTGAGTCGTATATTTTTCCATCCTTAGACATTAAACCAGTGATCAGAAGAACGAGGAGTTTTTCATTTAATCCATCGAAAATAAATCGATATCACGAATTGAGAGTTGTTGCAGAATCAAAAATTTAGGAGGACTAAGGTGAAGTACCAGGATTCAGGATATGATGTTTGGAGCACGCAATTCAGGATGACTAAGGTATAAACTAGAAGTCGGGATTTGTTTTGAAGGAGCACACTCCAATAGGATCGAGGGAGACTATGAATTGATGTCAGAAGTTTTACGAAATAGACGGGTCTAGACTATACTGTAAGTTTGCTTTGATTTATAACGGATTACTGATTTACAAACTGTTCGAAGTTTTTACCTAGTTGGGGTTTCTTCATGATCAATTTGGTGTTCTTTATTGCTTTCATATTACAAATTGTTGTAATTCAACATATCATAAATTGACGTGATTTATTAACTATTTAGAAACAATTAAAAATTGATTTATTGCTTTTAATTGTGTGATTCCGCACATTATATTCGATAATTGAAAACATTCAGGGAGCAAGAAGGCTCGTGAACAAAAACATTGTTTTTACAGTTATTTATGAAGTTGACGGAGATCAAACGTTTGCTTTTCTCAATCTTTTACAACTACCCTGGGGAGGAACAAATAACCAGGAATTCAAAGAGATAAAAATCAACATGCAGGCCATAAACCAATCTTTACTGTACATCAACAGACCAAGAAAACATTGCAAATGAAAGACCAAACACCCATTATCCTTCCAGCTAATAGAACTTAAAAAGAGTTCAGAAATGAATAAAAAAGAGGCAACAATGTTTACAACATCTTCTAATCCATCAAATTAGAGCAAGCAGTAATCTGTCTCCTAAGTTTCCCTCAGGGTCCAAAACAATGTCGATGGTTTCATCACATGGCTGTCAAAAGTTGTGAGTCATCAGGACCTGAGATTAGTCTGGACGAATGTTAGTCATGGTGAGCATAACCTTTGCTCGCTCATAACATATCCAGACCCAAAATTCTAGTATTAAATGGATCACTGCAAACTACGAGATCTACCAGTTACGGGAATGGATGCAACTTGATGAAATTGTTGAACCATTGTGCTCTCATTACCAATGCCCTTGGCAGGTGCAACACCACTCTTCCCAGTTTGCTCCAAGAGTCGAACAAGTGAAACAAAAATATCCATCCTTGTGACGTCCCTGTTGGCCTGATCATAAGAGTACATACATATAAATGGTTGTTTCAGAGATTTCAATGACATATCAATCCTATCTCTTCTAACATCTCAGCATTTATTAATCCTATCTCTTCTAACATCTCAGCATTCATTAAAAACCTTCAATATTTGGATAATAAACGTAATCAACGTTGAATAAAAAGCATAAAATCCATGTCTTTTTGAAAAGTAATACAAGATCAAATCCAATGCCTTGGTCAATACTCCTTAAAACATTACCTCTACAGCAAAGCGTGCCCAGATTTTATTATTCCGAGTTTCCATAACCCCCTTCAGAATGGTTAGCCCCATTCCTCTAATCATGTCAGCTATTTCCAGAAACAAACCTTGTTCTTCACAGAGCATCTGTCTCGAAAGGAAAAATTCAAGTAAAATATTGTCTCTAAGCTTGTAAAAATAGCTAGTTCCAGTAACTTTAGGTAACAAGGACCAATGACCATAACTATCCACATCTTGAGAAGTAAGCGATGCAAGTAATTACCTCCACAAGCATTTGACGAGGCTGATTCAGATCCTCAACTATTATAGGGCAGACCATAGATTGTGAACTAACTTCATACGCCCATGTAGCCCCTCCTTCAAGATTATCTCTTAAAAGCAATCCGCCATCCTTGTTAATAACCTGAAGCTTACAGAAGAATATAAGCAAATTTATATCTTGTTTCAAGATTTATTATCTAACTGAGGTCTAGCCGTCCGCGCTTGTATAACTCTTTATGCAACTCTTTTGAATCAATTATGTCCTATATACATGTGTGTGTAGGAGTGTGTGAGTGTATGTATGTGCGGTCATCAATGTCCTATCCTAAGTCTAATTTTGATCAACGTTCGACATATTTCAAAAAAGAATCCAACACTTTGAGAAGTTCAAGTCTGAATCTCGCACCTTTGACTCTCCTGTTTGTTTTAGCTTATCAGCATGCTTTGTGACACTTTGCAAGAAGAGCATGTGCTTGATAGTGCGTTCAAGAAGAGCGTCAATGCTACACTGTTAAAACAAGTTAAACATGTATGAATAGAAGAACTAATAGATCTTAGAATTAGATTATATTCAAAAGAAAATAGAAAACTCGGAGCCAGAAACAAGAAGTGTCACCTTAGCTCCATTTGGCACAATTTCCCTTAATTCCTTGACACGATCTTGGATCATTTGGCGATCTTTTGGTCTGGGTCTAGGATTTTCTCCTGGTTTAAGCCTCTTGCGAGTTGTTTTGTTCGTTTCATCAGGCTTTTTAGAGTATCCAGTAGACACACTGCTACTCTGTTTCACTTCACGACCCTTTTCAATCCATGAACTTATTTGTGACCCGTAAATGGAACTACTTTGCGAAAGGGTTCCTGAATCAACCTTGGAACATCCGGACCTAAATGAGCAAGAATTAGCTGTTTCCGCTTTTACCATATATTTTGGAATGCCAAATAACTTTTCCTTCAGTTGATCAGAAACCCCAATCCTCCCGGCGGGAAGTGAAGCATTATGTGAAGAGGAGCTACCCGGATACGTCAATGTTGTCTTGCAAGAAACATTTTCATCCAAGCTAGAAGAATGAACCCTGGAGACCACAGCATCTAAGAGATGGTCACTGCCTGACACAGAGAAAATACCACTTTCTGAATTTCCTTGGCTAATAGGATATATTTCAGAAGAGGCATCCGGGCTATTTATAGATAAAGAATTATTCTTGGCCAAATTATTTGTATTCGGATCTGATTGATCGTTCAAACCACTATTCCAGCAACTACGCAATAGTTCATTCTTAAGATCAACACCCAAAATATCAAATAAATCATCTCCTGATTGAGGTTGGACACATCCGTCTTCATATTCGGCATTTTTCAGTGGCAAAATCTCTTGTCCAAATTCATGTTGTCCGTCATCTTGAAGAAAGCCAGAATTCAGCTCAGCAAAATTCTGATGTTCTTCATGTTGACAGTGGATAATACTATTAGCATGAATTATCTTTTTCTCTAATCTTTCCTCGGCTGCTTTCAACTCATTCTTTGCAAATTTGTTATCCGTATAGTGATGTTTGCTACCAGAGCCATGAGAAAGCAAGTGATTTGTGGTCAAATAGCACGAAGAATCAGAAAAGGATGCTTCTATTTTAGACGAATTAGCATTTGGAAGCCCACTTGAGGTGGAATGCGTGGAGGCAATATTTCCATTGGATGGCCTACACGTTGTATCTGAAACAGAATTTGTTCCTAATATTGATTTCACATTGCCACCTGCAACTTCATGTAGTCCATTAACTTCAGCTGATGGAATAGTGACAGAATCGTCATTAGAACTGGAAATCAGGTCAGAATTTGTTCTCTGTGTAGACAACAGAATGCCAGTGGACACATTTTGGTTGCTAAAATGGCCTCGAGTTATATCAACCGACGATATTTGTCTTTCCACCCATCCTGAATTTCCATTATTCAATGTGGATGAACTGCAAGAAGGTTGTTGATATAATGTGGACCTTGGGATATTCAGAGAAGCCTGTCGGTTCAGCCATATTTCAGGATTTGAAGGGATAACGTCAGCTTTTGTCAATGCATGCACCAATTGGTTTTTGGAATTAAAGTTGAACTTAACGGCTGAAATGAGTTCTGATTCCTGGTGGTTATCGTGTGGCTTCACGTGATTTTGATTCAAATTCGAGGTTTGAAATGTTGCTCCATTTGACAGTAGATTATTCTGGATTTGTCTTACTAAAGAACAAGAAGTTTGACTGACAAATCCAGAAGTCAGAGTCGAGTTTCCAGCATAGTTGCAACTGTCAGCAATGGGAGTAGGCTTCATCATATTCGATCCATGATACATGTCCCCAGGAGTGACATGTCCAAAATATTCTGATACCCTTGTTTCTGGAGCAAGTACCTTTGCTGTATAATTATCAGATAGTAATCCACCAGCTGCATATGACATCTGAAGTACCGAGGTCTTCACATCATTAATAAATCTCATATTCTCCACTATCTGAGACAGCAGGACAGTTACACTATATCAAGAACCAGATAAAGCATCAAAAGACTAAGAATTGCGCACAATTTCTATTACTGGACACTAAAGCAAAATTTAAACTTGGGAATTTGCAGGAACATCAGGGAGGGGAAGAAACAAATGGCAGCCTTCTACTTTACGTAACAGCTTTCCTTGCAGGTAGCAGGCGAACTTCGAAAGAGACCTCAGTCAATATTTTAATGGAAAATTCAAAATGAACAAATTAAATGAATTTCAGCTAACAAATGGCAGTCTATATTGAACTAAAATGACAATAAATGAGTGAACAAAAACATATACTTTTCGGTTACTAATAAAAATTCAATCTTAATGCGAATTTAATATGACCACCCAGAGTTTATTAGTAAATAGTAATAAGGCTTTGTTTGTTGTAATATGAACTTCATAATGGAATTTTTCAGCATATAGAAAGATTTAGAGTTACAAAAGTCTCCCCCGACTAGACCCATGGGAATGAAGAAAAGGAAGACTTACTGCCAAGTGTGAACCAAGTTGAACAACGCCATGAGGAAGAATGGGAATAACTGCCAGTGTCTGATAGAAAGCAAAGAATCAGTGAAACAACAAAACACAGAGCAGCAAACAAAAACAAAGAAGTGTTTATTTATACCTGCATACCAGCAGAAAATTGCAGATACAACTCTTTCAGAACCTTTGAAAAAAAAAAAAGAAGAAAAGAAAGATGAGAATTTCACTGTGATGATACATAACATAGATCACTATTTATACATATCACGAATTTCCAGAATTAATCACTTTTGTGTAGATTTTTGCCGCAGTCCATTTTAACTGAAATGAGCTTACAGGCTAGCAAAACTTAATACAAACTTAAAAAGGGCCTGACTTCCAATGAAGAAGTACTAGCAGCATATTTATGTAACTTTATTTTATGGTGGTTTAGATGCGAGAACACAAGTAATATGCAGTAACAGAAGCATCTTATGCCATACCTCTGGTGGATGGGGTTCTTTAGTAAAATTGTCTGAAAAAACCCACTGGTGGTTTCCAGTAAAAGCAGCCCTTCCTACTAGTCTGGAAAACAAAATTATAATGTAACTAAATCGTGCTCCGTGCAACTCCTTCACAATCTCATATACAGTAAAAAATGCAATTAAGCATAAAAGTAATACCCTTCTCCTACAATATTAACATGCTTGTCCATCATCATCTGGTTTACAAGCACATGCACTTTATTCTCTGCTTGAACACTGGGCTGTAAAATGTGATTTTCAGTCGAAACCCAGGAAGCATTATAACCTTCATAACCGATTTTTGGATTCTCAATTCTGGAAATCCCTGTTAGTCCAGCACATGATAGAGGTGCATAATAACATTCTTCCCAAATTAAAAGCCTGCCAAATCAAAATTCAGACAAATCAGCATATTGGATCGTCCAAGAAAAACAATCCAAACTATATTCATATGTTGAAACATTTTAATATTAATATGCTATTCATTCATGGAGAACCTAGGGTTTGGTAAGTCATATCATATAGATGGATAGAAGATAATTGATTGGGTTGCAAAAAATTACAAGTTGTCAATTGAGCGTTAGCATACAGGTTATTGGAATACATAATGGTGGAAATAACTGGTTTGGTAGCATATATTTCAAAATTATATCTCCATAATTTCTGAGTACAAAGTGTCTATCAATACCTCTTCTACAGTGTTTTTCTTACTACACGTACACATGTATACATATAGTGCATTTGATTTGAGATACACAATGTCATAGTTTGGATATTCTATGCTAGAGGGATAAGTCGAGAGAGTTCTGTTAGCACTAGTTCTTGATTGCATGGGGATTCAATCTCCATCGACAAAAGCATGATATTCTCTCATGTTAGTATAAAACATAATTTAGTTCAGACATTTCATATAGATTCCTGTCAAAAGGCCTCGTAGTTTAAATATTTACTCCCCAACAATATTACAGTACTTTAATAGATAAATGTAATCTCCCAATTAGATGTATGCTTTCTAGTGGCTGGCAGTCAAAAAAACAGAGGTAAAAAACAAAATCCCGGAATTTTTGAAGACAAGAAGTTAAGAACATATAGATTCAAACAAGAAAGACAATATTTAGAAATGAACAAATTTATGCATAGGAAATCATAACGGTAGAAAGGATTTCATAAGATTCTCCAAGACAAAGCTAATGGACCAACCACAAAACTCCAAAGATAGATAAATTGACAGTTACCGGATCACAAAGCAAAAACAAGGCAACAGAATCCAACAAATCTACTACACTTCAAATCAAATCTTGTTTAAAGATTAGGCAGCTTTAAAACATCGCCAATAACAATGAAACAAATATACGACTCCTATAATATTATCCTCTAATTTGGTCAAAGAAAGAATTGGCAAAGATAGGGACTGGACACTGTATGTTCAGCAGTTGCACTTGGTTTCCCTGTTTTGCTGGAGCTCTGAGCAAGAAAGTACTATCAGACTGGGATTCTTTTATTTTCATTTGCTTTCTATTAACAAAGATCAGCACAAAATTCAAGAAGAAAAGAAAATGATTACATGCAAATTAGCCAAAAGGAACTGCAAAAGAGCACACATCAAATAGTAACATTTCTACAACAGATCATAAATTTCATCACAATTAATTGAAAAGCAATACTAAAATCCCAAATAAGGTTGAAAAGTTTTCATAAAAAAGTGAAAAAATATTTAATTTTTTATGGAACTTACTTGGGGTTTTCGCAACCAATTTTCCAGAGAACAGCATAATCCCACTGGTTGACTCCACAAAGAGTCTTCAGAACCTCTTTAAACAGATACCCCATTGCAAACAACAACTAATGGAGCAGTATCAGTGCACAACAAATGCACCAATGAACAGAAGAATTTATCAATATTCTTGGATGTGCCTAGAAAAATTCACTTCAAGAGATCAAATCCAGAAGAGGGGATAGGGGAAAATTATTTTGATTAGTCTTCCCTGAGGGAAAACATTTTCTTTCCCTTTAGGCTTAAAGCTTAAGCTCCTCTGCAAGACGCACGCCCTGCCTGTTTTGTTCTCAACCCACCATTTCTTTTCCTCAATCTAACCCAATTCCCTGCTATCATGCACTTGCAACCCATTCTTCAAAGAGGAAAGAGAAGGAAAGGGAAAATTAAAAACGAAAATACAAGAACCCTTTGGCTTTGAAGAAAGAACTCTACACTATCCCACAAGCTCTGAGCTCATAGTTAACCAAAGCAGTAATTTTCTCCATTTTTTAGATTTTTCACCTTTATGTGCGATTACAGTATGTCAAAAATATTTCTCAAGATGGCTGAATCTTTGAAGATTTTTACCACAAGCTCTGAGCTCATAGGTAACCACAGCAGTAATTTTCTCCATTTTTCAGGAAAAAAAACTGAACAATTACAATGATATAACTAGATAAAAATCTAATATATGAGTTTGTGAGAAAAGATGGAAGCTTGCAGTGATTCTTGAGCTGAAATTTTTTCAAAGTGCAAAACTTTAAGCCGCTGCGTGTCTGTGTTGTTGAGGTGAACTTATGAACTGTAATTTCTGTTTTAATGTGTGCTTTTCCTATTGAGAAAGATGATGGGGGAAGTCTGCTAAATTGAGCCACGTGATGATTAATCAATAAGAATAGGGTAATGGAAACAAGGATGAAGTTTAAAAGAAATTGCAATTTCTGCCATTTGTGGGTCAATTGTTTGGTTTTCTGGTCATTTTCAACTAAATTTTTTGGGTGGTGGGGTGGGGTGGCGAAGAGTAGGAATATTGTCTGTGAGTTTTGGGGACTGTACAAAGAATCTTGGAATTGGTTTAATCAAGAACCGTTTTCTTCCATGTATAATCAAAAATGAAGAACGCACAACTCAAGAAGAAAAAAGGAATTCTGAACTGAGAAAGAATTACAAGAAATTTTTAATAATTGAATTATTTTTAATTTCTCTAATGAATATTTTGACCTATTTAATTTAATTTTTTTATAAGGGCTATACTGCTAGAGGGTTCCAATTAATTGTTTTTTTTTTTATTAGGAATATTTCAAATACTCCATTATTGCATAAAAATATTTTATTTTTTATTTTCTTATAAAAGGATTTTTATATTAAGGAGTTCTCAACGAACATTATAAACTAATTCAATTAACACATTTCGTGAATTTTTGAAAATTATAATTTCGAAAAAAAGTGATAATGTTGTTTTGCCCAGATAAAGTTCTATTTGATCACATTTCCATATCCTCAAGAACAAACACGTCAAGTCGTCAACCGTTCAGTTGCTAAAAGTACAGAGATAAGCTTTCCCCATAAGTACCTTCCCGAGCATTTATTGAATTACTCCATTTATAAAGTTTGGATTGTTAAAATTTGAGAAAATTATATATTTCTATTTCATCTTTAGTGAGCCACCTAAGTTGCCGACCAATTTATATCATAAATTTCACAAAAGACAAGGTGGTGATATAAGAACGAGTATTTCCTTATAATGATATTATTATAGCGAACAATGTTGTCTAAAAATTTAAATCGTAAAGTACAAAAGGTTTATATTTTACTTTCAACTAGAAGAAAATGTAATCGAGATAGATTTGCAATAATTAAGTTAATGAAATTTTACTTTTATGTAAATAGAAAATTATGTTTTATTATATGATTTAGTACTCGTTCGATCTTCAACTTCTATCTTTTTCGAATCAAGGCGGGGTGGATTTTTTTCTAACAAAAATGAAGTTGTATATTTTGTCTTCAAGTCTACTTCTAACTTTGATTTTCAAATGGGTACTCAAATGTTGTACTCTAAATACGGCTAGTGCTCCTCGCCTTTTGCACAGAATTACACATAACGCCAGATCAAATAATGCCCTTTCGACATGATTTTTGTTTTCGTTCCAAAAAATATCTAATTCAAAAAGTGTTCAAAAACAACTTTTTACTTTCATGAACTTTTGACTTTTCAAAATCTTGCCAATAGAGCCAATAAAAATAAGTAAATAATTCACACAAATACTTGATTTTATTGAGTTTTAATCATAATTTGAATTCAACGATATTTATTTCTTTGTCTTGAGGATGTGCTTTCTCAAGTATAAATTAATTACCAAATAGGATTATTATATTAAATCATTTAATAGACTGCTGATTTGATACAAAATTGACTTTTTTAAAATTAGGTATAGTTGAGCAAATACATTCATGTGTGAAGAATATAATAATTAATTTTTGTTTAATCGGGAGTTAGTACATTACAGTTACATGACAACAGACTAAAATGTGGTAGATTTTAATTTAAAAATTAATAATTATTTTTATTTGTAATAAATGAAGAAGAACTCAATGGAGACATCTATAATATATTAATATTAAATATCACGTTAAGGGTGTATTTGAGTTATATTATTTTGGAAGAATATATTCTGAAATAGTAGATTGATGGAGAATGTGAGGTTGAAAAAAAAGGAAAAATTATTGATGTGATGGAAAATATTATTTTATTGAAGAATGTGTGATTGAAAATGAGTAGAAGAATTAGAATGAAAATTTTAATGTGTATCAAATAGGGGCTAAGTGAGAATCATTTTTTTGGACGATTTTAACCATACTACAATTTAGTTATTTTAATAATATTTTACTTTTGTTTTTCAATATGTAATAACTACTATAAAACATGTATGAATTTTGTGTCATTAATTCTCAATTAATTAACATTCAAATTAATTTAAACTCAATGAATCTTGACTTGATGAATCTTGATTTACATGAATATAGATCATTATAGATGAATTTATTCCTATTCAGATATTTAGAAATTTTAATGGGTGTTTAAATTTATGTATTAGATTAATTCTTATGTACCAAATGTAGTATAAAAATGTTGCTCATTTGTAATTTTTCATCGTCACGAAAAATTTGAATCATAGACGTTGGATTTCGAGAGTACAATTTTCTTCTTTTAAATTTTTATCTTAAATTTAATTTTCTTTAGATCATTTGATACTCATCAAATCCTCCATACAAGTTGATACCAAATATTACTTTTATAACATTTATAAAATATTTCAGAATAACGTGCAATGGACTTTCAACTTGACTATAGTAACTATAAAGAGAAACTGCACTTCTTTTAACTCTTTCGAGAAAAGAAAAAGATGTAGCTTCATATTACACGTTTTATAAGTTTAGAGTTAGTAGTGAAGACATTAAATTCAAGTGATAGATATGAAACTTAAGGTTATAGTAAAATACAAATACAAATAAAAATTATTCGATTAATGTTGTACTAATATTCTACTCGGTGTGACACTTTATGGGTCCAATATGTTGGTTAGTTTGTAGGCATCTCATTGTTTTCTGCACAATAGATCTCGTCTGTGAATTGTGAACGTATTGAATACTTAATATGGAGAAATTCTTAAATCAAAAAACATAAAAGATAATTATTAAATCATTCATAAATACACAGTTGGACATCAACTATCTAATTAAATTATTAATTTTTGCTTATCGTGAACGAATAAGGACAATCTCACTTATAAAACATCAGAACTCATCAATCGAGCACACAATCATGATAAGACTCGAGAAAGAAGTCTCAATTAAATTCATGCCAAATCCTTCTACAAGATTTGTACCAATTGCATTATATAGAAAAATCATAAGAAGAAGAAATGGAGAGCATTGATTAGTCTCAATTGGTTTCATCCTTTTTCTTTGGTGGATGAAGTCTAAGATCCATTATGTAAGTCCTGCCCTTCAAGCTATACACCTTGCAAGAAAGTCAATCCTAATGTTACGCGCTTTTTCGATTTAGATAAAAATTAGTAAAGCGTGGCTGCGTGGGTTGAAAAATTGTGAATATCATGAAATGTGTGGATAAAATTAAATGTTGACGTTGACTTAAGTTTTAAGTTACTTAAGCTGAACCAAACATGACGTATTTAAACGTAGTGAGAAAATTATTGTCATTTTTTGTCCCTTATTCCACTTATATTTTTTTTTTAATTTTCCTCAAATTTTTGTTGGTGAAAAGTTGGGGAAATTGACAAAGTTTTGCTCCATTTGCATTGCACCACTCGTTAATGATTGATATATTTGAACATTGGGCCAACTAATTCAGATCATTATTGGTAAAAAGTGGGTAATGTGACTATACAAGAATTTATTAAATTATCTTTTATCATAATTGCATCTCTTTACAGTGTGACAAAATCGATAAATTGGATTTTGCTTGATCAATGCCAATAGGACATGTTGAATATGATATGTAACGTTGAATGACAGTATATGAAATAACACATACACATGCTTAACCAATCAAACAATTAATTCATTAACTAGGAGCCCAATATTTCATTGACAGTATATTTTCTAAATCACATATTTGTTGATAATGGTATCTGGTCCGTACATGTTCGACCCCATATTTTTGTTAAGGAATAGAATTATACATCGAATAAAGATGAAAATATAGACTAATTTATAAAGGATTTGGATTACTCCTCTTAATAAGGTTGACATTTTAAGATGGAACCTCAAATTTTAATATGGTATCAGAGTCCGTTAAGCTCCAACGAGCGATTCAATCCGATTTAGCCTCTGTTTGGTACACATTAAAATTTTCATTTTCATTTTTCTACTCATTTTCAATCACACATTTTTCAATAAAATAATATTTTCAATTACATCAATAATTTTTCCTTCTCTTTCAATCATACATTATCTATCAATCTACTATTCCAGAATACATTCTTTCAAAATAATGTGGCTCAAACACGCCCTTCAACTCAAAAAAATTGAGCACAGAGATTTAAAAATTGGTCTGATCAAACGAATCATCATCTTACGAGAGCATGTTAAGGGATAGAATCTCACATCGAATAGATATAAAAACATAGACCAATTTATAAATGATTTGTATTGCTACTCTTAATAAGGTTGAAATTTTAAGATAGAACCTCAAATATTAACAATTTTTACTTAATTTATTAATTTATTTTGAACAATAATATTTTACTCAATTTATGACGAACCGTGTATTACAAAATTTAACACATGAATTTATCAGCATAAAAGAAATTTAATATTTTAGTGACACTAATATTCTGCTTAAATTCTTAATATTAACTCATTCATCCCTAATTATTTTTATATGATTTAATTCATAAACTTTTTTCACCTTAATAATGAAACTTTCTGTATATCATAACATCATGCTCACGTCATTGATGATCAAACCTTAATGCCTTTCCTTAGATTTTCCTTTTTTTTTCTTATTTATCAAGAAAAATGGAGACAACCATTGATTTTGTTAGTTAAAATTCCCAAAACAGAGGCAAGATTTTTGGTACGCTAATACTTTCTTGGGAGAGGCAACGGTGCTTTGAGCCCCAAAACCGCAATTCTATCCCCTCTATAGACTAAATGCACGTTACCTCGAGCCATTTTTTGGGGGGTAATGATATTCCCATTTTGTTCCCCTATTGTTAGAGCATCATGAGCTTGCTATCCCAAGGCTCTTCCACTTTGCCTTTTGAGTATTAAAAACTCATTTATTACATGAATAATGCTATCTTACATCAACAGTTCTCGAGCAACAGATTATGTGATCACACTTGATATGTTCAACTAAATTAATTACGTGACATTGTATTTAAGTGAATCTATCATTTAATATCATGCAGTTATTATCTAAATCGATACTTAACACTAGTGATAATGAATAGCATTACTCTTGTTATACGTAGCACTATGAAATATATTTTATTTAATATTTCAAATTGTGCACAATTGTCGCAAACATAATAAATGAAATTGAGTTATCTTGTATAAAATTCGTAATACATCTCAACTAGGTTAACACGCACCAAATTATTAATGAATAAACATGTTAGGTCTAAAGTACACTCCAAAGACATATCTTATAAAATGAGTACTAGCCAAAATGATAATTCTAACTACTCAAATAATTAGCTACAACTAGTAGGGATGACAAAAAAATACGTCCCGTCGCGACGGATTGGCGGGGCGGGGATCGCCGCCCATCTCGGGTCACGGGGCGGGGAGGGGGTGCCCCGCCCCAAACCCGTTCCCGTGAAGAATAAAAAAAATAACTAACTACAAATTAAAAAAAAAAAATAGTTAACTGAAAATTTTTGAAAAATAAAAAAATAAACGGGGTAAGCCCACACCCCGAACCCACCTCGCTCCGCCTAAGGTGGGGCGGGGCACAGGGGAGTGGTGTGGCGGGGCGGGGGTGCCTCGCCCCGAACCCGTCCTGTTGCCATCTCTAACAACTAGTTTGGAGCGGAAAGTGGGAGCTGAACTCCATCAAATGTTATCGCTTGTAGTTACTGCAAAAAGAGGCTAAAGAGTTTGCAACGCTATTACCTTCCTGAAATATGTGGGAAACACTTGAATTCATTCTATTTATGGTATGTAAATTTTTAGCTCTTTGTAATGCAAATTCCATGGAACTAAGGAAGATCGTGGACATCAACGATGAACCACAAATGTCGAATCACTCTCCAACCAAAGATTGTGTCATCCTTTGTCCCAATCAAATTGGATAGTGTATATCAACGTCCATATTGTAAATACACATATTTTTCCTATCATCATATGTATAGACTCGTTAGTTACTTGATAAAATTCAAGTCATTTCACATTTAGAAAGTATCCTTTTTAAATAAATAATATGTGTGTATATATATATAATTTAATTTTTTTAAATCAATAATTCTCCTTTATATGCCGCTTCCCAAATGGTGTATCACACACGACAAGGTTCAGTACCATGTTTGCTAGTCTCTCAAGTATCACGGTTACAAACAATCGGCGATCTCAAGCCAGCCCAAGTCATAAACTGTGTGCTTTGGCCGAACTTCGAAACTAAACTAGGAGGGCCAACGAGATTTGACATATTGTCCCTGTTTAGTAGGAATTAAAATTTAAATTTTTATCAACATTAAAGTCAGTGATTCTTTTTAACCACATATTTCACGAGATCTACAACTTTTCAAAATTACATTTCATCGTTTTTTTTCTTTTTTTTTTTCAAAATCCGTTAAAAAATTAATTTTAATCCCCACCAAACATGGGCATTTACAATATCCTTGTTGGAAAGGGATTTGAATACACCGTCAAAGTTTGAATTACAGCAGCAGCTACAACTACAAGCACCTATAACGTTACCATGTACGCCGCACCCAAAAACAACTTTTCTTCCCTCCTCTAGCCTATTTGATTGCCTAGCTATAAGAAACTCTCCTTGAATATGAATTATAAGTTCCTTTATCGGAAAGAATTTGCCACCCTACTTGATCGACACTCCAATGTGGGACCTACATGAGATCCATATGAATAAAAAAGGCAAAAAAAGTCTCCCCATTGTGAGTATATTGTCAGTGGCAGCATTGGAAATTTATTCAAGGGGTTATCATAACAATTGTTCTCATGATAATGTTATATTAATCTTGTACTTGAATTATGTTCTTTGTCGGTTGAGTATACCAATTTTTTTTAATTTTTTTTTTCATTTAAAATATGCAGTGACTGCAATTAGCTGACAATGCAGCTATTGTTTGTACCTTTTCATTTAACTTAGAAAAGAATACACACATTTTTTTATGTATAAATTAAGTGACTTTCTTAGATGATTGTGAAACTATGATGCTTCTATTCTATTGTACCTTAAATTATTTAAATAAATTTTTTTAAAAAAAACTTTATTCCACATGGTTGGTGGAGTGGCAGGTTTTGATTAATATTAAATTAATATTATTTTAATAACAGTCTTTGATTTGGAATTACAATCCACACCATTGATACAGAAATCACACTTAATCAATGGTTCAAGGTGAATTCTCAATTGTGTATTTATATTTAATTTATGTAGGTAAGAGTGGTACCTATGTTTTGAATAATTAAATAATGAAGCATAAAAAGATGGTACCTTAGTTGGATGCACATGACTTGATGCAAACTTTTGGTGTTTGTTAATAGTAAATTATTTTGCCTTTACACTGGCACAATAGTAAAAACCATTTTTTTAATATATTTTTTTAATTTTTTTTCTTACAATGGAAACAAATTATATCCCCAATTGTAACAAATTTTATCCCTGTAATGTACAATTTTCATAGAAAATAAAGTCAAACGAACACTAAAAGATCCAAAATTTCAATATTTTTTCAAGTGAAAAATTATACCAATTAAACACAATTAATTGACAAACCTCACTAAAACAAGTTTTAGGCAATTCAATTTCCTGAAATTCATTTTCTTTCCACCCAAATCCATTCTTCTAATCAAACGGACCGTTAGTGTCTTATTAAATTCTTGAACTCTTATATTGAGTGGCTGAACCAAATAAGAAAAATCGTGGGCCTCCCTATTGTGAGGGGACTGTGAACAATAATGTAAAATAATGTTGTACAAATAGCACGGTTGTTTCCATAAGAATAATGCTCATTGTACATTGTTTTGTTGACATCAAGTTTCACACTATGTGTAAATTCAAATTGTGTTTGGCGGGAAAGTGTGTTGTTTTCAAAAACTGTCCAATGTGATGTCGCCACGTGACACAATGTCAAACTTGATGTCAAAGTTAGTGTACTTGTAGCATGGTTGGCCAAATAATTCAAGACCAAACGAAACTAATAACAATCCTTTAATGTTTAACATTTATCTGACTCATTAATGAGTTGTTAAAGTTCCTTTTTCCAATTAATTTCAGTAAAAAAAAAAAAAGTGGGCTGAAAAATGCAATAATATCATTTTAATTCAAAAGGGAAGATATGATTGAAAGACATGAAATTTATTAGGGTTTACAATTGAGCTAATATCACAATGGGATTGGGACAAATAGCTTGAGAATCTTGACTGTAAACAGACACAATCAATTTATAAATGAATTGATTTGATAATGTTGATGGAATTGGATTTGAGTGATCTTCATTTTGTCTCCACTCTAATGCGTTCATTTTTCTAGCCATTGCTTTAAGATAAGAGCAAGGAATATGTCTCTCGTAATATTTATTACAGAAAATGATTCTACGTTTATTTGAAACAGTATTTTCTTTTTCTTTATTTAGATAGGGACGGAGGACGTAACATTGTATCATTAGAGCAAGTTTCAAGTCAAAACTAGCTCTCGCCGATTTTGAAAAATTATGCACTTATCGTATCTTTGGTAAAAATGAATCTTTATGTGACCTACACATGAATGAATATACCTCGTAATATATATGATCATGAGACACTAAGATCTAACCGTTGACATTGCCCAATTCTTTTTCTCTTCAAAAGAGAAATTCCTCTAATAATGACACTTTTTCACAAGAAATGTGGCAAGTGGGGTTATAAATTTTTTTTATAAACATCTGAAAAGAAAATGGTATCTCTAGAATATCAATTCTTAAAGTTGGATATTTTCTTCTATATCCAATCTATTAAAGGGACTTTTTTTTTTGAAAGGTGAGGCTTGTTAACTTTTTTTCAAAGTAGTTAATTCAACTTTTAAAGTGAATTTTCACAGACTTGTCAAGCCAAAACATGTGTGTCCAACTCCAGAAAGCTAGTAAGATTTAACAAAACAACTTTCAAGTGGATACTTGGAAGAGTTAGATCGCTTAACTAAGAACCAGAATGTTAGCATTTAAATCTTTATTTGCTCACTATACTTATAAAATACAAAATTATCTTATAAACGAAAAATCATATTGTGATTGAATGGCAATTTTGCACAACCATTAGCCTCAAAATGGCTATGATTCAATTAAATTAAATTTCAATGGATTAATAAAATCTCTTCCCCAAATGAATATACTTGCAAAATGATGAATGATAGTCACTATAGAACTTTGGTAGGCCATAACCCATAGCATGCCTTTGGACCAAATCATGTTCAATAACTGGCCTTGCCCTCTTTAAATCATATGCATACATTAGAGAGAGCTAGAAATGATGCTACTCCTGTGTATACAACATTGCATCGTGTTCGACAACAGGGAAATTCTTTATATTGTTCAGTATTATTTAATCTACTTTATAATAAATATTATGCATACTTAGTGCAGTGCACCTCGGATGCCGCTATCGTACTTTATTTTGACATGATGGAGTGAAAACTATTTGAGATGAATATATGAACTTTTGAAACTAGGTGAAGCCACTGATTTGTTCTTTTCCCAATGTTTGAAAATGTAAATTTGTGTCACAACATTATCAATTATACAATATGATTTCTTTTAATGATAATGTTTGAAGATCACATTGTACAATATTTGGATTTTCAAAAGCAATAGCTTTTCTTGAAAATGTTAATGGACCTAACATATGTTTTGTTTGTTGTGGTCCATGTTATGGAGATACTATCATACAAAATTGTGATGTTGATGGCCACTTGGTGGACCAATCATAGTCAATATGGGCTTAGTTGATTATTACTAAGCTGACAATTTATAATTTGGATTTGACTACTTTGTTACACTATGAAATCCAAAGCATTTTGTCTATGCAATACCAAGTTAGCTAGCAATAATTAAGGTGAGAAACCTCAAACTTTGGCCCTACTCAAGAGAATAAAACCAACCCTTTGATCAATTCTACTCCACATTTTTGTGTTAAAAGTAATACATACAATGCAATGTGGAAATCTCATAGAAACTTAATATTTACCTTAAGACGTTTGTGTAAATTAAAACTTGGAGTGATGTCTCTAATGCTTTTTTCATTGAATCTTCAATTAATTAGCACATTTAATCCCTGAAGCTAGTTATGTCAAAATATTCGATTAGATAATCATTAAAATGAGAAAATAACTTAGTCGTACTTTAGCATCTATTTTATTTTTAAAAACATGATGGGAAGATAAGTTGTTTTACAGTATCTTAACGGACTTTTTGAACGAAAATTGTAATTAGAGATGAGTGCACTAAATAATAAAAGGTTGATGATACGTACACGTTGTAAACAAGTTTGGAATATAAGGCCTATAATGATTAAAGATTGATGACTTTAAGGATCCATTTGATTGCAAAGGTGGAAATAAAATGTTTTACAGGGAATTGAATTGTCTGGAAAATGTTTTAGTGGGAATACCATTCGTTTGACTTTGTTTTACATGAAAATTGTCAATAAAAGTAATAAATTTTTTTACCATTGTGTCTAAAAAAATTTCCAATTGCCATTGCCAAAAAAAAGGTGGAAAACATAAAACCACCAAAATCACGGGAAAACAATTTCATCAAAAAAGAGGAAAACTAGGCGTTTGAATTCCATGCTATCAAACATTCACTTAGTTGGAAAATGGAAAATGATTTTCAACTTCCATGGAAAATGCTACAAATCAAACAGGGCCTAATTTCCATTATAATGTAATGTACCAAATAAAAACTGTGGTGTGAATATAAGTAGCATTCGAATAAATAATGGGATATTGTAATGTTTATGAAAAATATCCCTAACAAAAAAAATTAAAAAAATAAATATAAAAATGATTTCATTTAATTCTAGCTAGTTTTAAGGATTAAAACTCGAAATTATAACGCTTGGCCATTATATCTTACTGAGAAGGAATAATCGATTCTACGGATTCAAATTTCAGAATTCAAACAGATTATAAACCAGGCGACAAGTGATGCTCGAAATTTTCATAATTCATTTCTGCACACTATCAAGATTTGAGGGATTCAATCCAACACTGGGCGAACGTTACAGTGAATGAAAGTATGGATTCTTCATGTAAGGATTCACAAGATTTTCTTAAATTTAATTTGGTCAACGATGAATTCCCGTTCCTGCATAGAAGGTTTTCTTAAATTTCGATGGATAATCATGCAATATGAATGAAAGAACGATGTACTATACTCATAAATAAAATATTATGATATATTAAGTACAATGACAACATAAGATACAAAAGTTGAGTTTCATCGACAAGTAACATATGATTAAATGATAGAAGAGTGACGTGATAAAATAAAATTTCGTCGCTAGGACCAAATTGTTAGATTTTGGCTCCAAATCTCTCTATAAACCGGGCTCAGTTAATCCAACCAAAACAACACCAACAAGGCGGCTCGACCCACAACTCTCACACTCCGGTTGCCACTAGTTTTCTCACCCACATATGGTACACTTGATGGTGGTGATTGTAGCCACAAAGGCAAGGGAAAGAGGCAGCACAAAGGAGATAAGGAAGAGACCAATACACAAAGTATATTATCTAATTTTGGAGCACCAAGCTGGCCGGAATTTTCCCTTCAAATGGCCGGTTTTCCTCCACCACATTTCCCCCCCCCCCCCCCCCCCCCCCCCCCCCCCCCCCCCCCCCCCCCCCCCCCCCCCCCCCCCCCCCCCCCCCCNTACACAAAGTATATCACCAATTTTTTGAGCACCAAGCTAGCCGAATTTTCTCCTCAGGGCTGCATGTTTTTCTCCACCGAGGGGCACTGGGTTTTTCCTTCTCAAACAGGGATGTAGCCAAGATTTGAAGCTGGGAGGGCGAAAATACCGGGGTGGTGGTGGTGGGGCGGGTCCCCCTCCTGGGGGTTCTGCCCCCGAATTTTTATTTTTTATTTTTTTAACTAGAAGATGATTGAAAACGACGATTTTGAGTATCAAAATAGGCAAGTTCGATTGACTGACCAAAAATACAATCAGTTTGTCGATACAAAAATAATATGTACATCTATGTGTCTAACGCTATACAAATTGAAAATATGAACATTAAATAGACATCAAAAAGATAAAAAGTAAACTACATATCTATATAACAGATG
>CAIGRS010123152.1:0-10039 GCA_903798395.1 Fraxinus floribunda
ATAAATTAGAATTATTTGGTAATAATAATATATATGTAATAGAAAATTATAAATTGACAAAAATACACACAAATGACAAATTTATTGAATTTTGCATATTTAGATAAATTTTCAAAAAAAATTCATTATATTTTTTTTTTTATTTTTATACATTTTTTCGTCGGTCCGGTTTGGTTTAAACCGCAATTAAAATTCTCAAACCTAAACCAAACCGTTTTTGACCGGTTTGGTTTGGTTCAAAACCATTTCGTTGACGGATCCACGTGGCACCAAACCGACAGTTTCTAAATGCGGTTTCGGTTCGATTTTCTGGTTTGACGATTTTTGCTTACAACCCTACCCAAAAGCTCAATTTGTAAATAATAAAAGTTCGGGCATTTTTTTTTATCTTCTCAACAGATTTTCTCAATGGAAGACAAAAATTATTCATTTTCTATTTTGCATTTTTTTTTTCATTTCTATCTTCAAAATTATTGTTAGAGGATAATTTAACAATATCTTTTTCTTATTTTTTAAATATTTTTTTTATATTTTAATTTTGATGGGAGCAATGTTTTTAATTAAAAGAATCGTCATGTATTTAATTAAAACTAAGTCAAAATGTTGTCGTTGCAACTAATGTTGATGAGATCACACTCCATCACCACAATGTTATTGTCATTGCCACCACTACCATCTCCTTCATTGGCCATCTATTTATTGAACGCCACCAAGATTTGTTTTTAAGTTTCTTTTCCAAATCATATATTCCCTTCATGATTCTGTCAAAGATTTGTTAAATAATTTAATTTTTGTTTTTAAAATTTTATGAGATTGATTTTTGTGGTTGTGACAACCACCATTGATGGTGGCGATTGGTAGTGATAAATTGGTGGAGATCCGACTTTCATATTTATGGTGGCACCATTGTAGTGTAGATCTAATGGTGGTGGTGGTGATTTATGGTTTTGAAGGTTATGGTTGTTATGTGGTGGCTCTATGCTGACCGTGGTGGTGGTAGGTTGTGTGAATTTAGTAAAACATGGAGGTGGTGAGAAAAGGCGGCAGTGGTAGTGGCAATAGTGACAAATTTGATTGGTTTTGGTGGTGATGGTAGCGAAAGCGAGATGGGGTGTAGATCTCGTGGTAGTGACGACGGTGACTGTCCGACAATGGTGATGATAGTGCGTCAATGGCAGTGTAACAATAAGTTTTTGAGTTGTTGATCGACGTAGTGGTAATGTAACATTGAATGTTGCAAGTGCTGAAATATGTGTAGCACGTTTTTACAAAATGCAGTAATAACCCACTACTCACAAAAACTTGGGCCTTCGAAAAGTAAAATCCGCCTCTCTTTATATAGTGGAACGACTATTAGTAATAATAGTTGAGGTCGCTCTTATCAAGATTATCAAGAATATCCTTCTAGTGAGTAGAGGGCCAAAGGAACTATGCAACGGGTGTATAATCATAATTTCCATAGTTATCATCTCCATCACCTTTCATGAATACAGTCGAACCATAATCATAATCTCCATTGTCATCATCCCCATCACCTACCTTAATTGCAGCCGAGCCATAATCGTGGGAGCCACATGGTCCAGTCATGTCGGAGTTTAGGGTGACAGGTCAGCTTGAACATATGGAATTATAATTCTCTATTTCGGTGGAAAAGTGAAAATGCATCTTTTGTGGGTTCTTGGATTCTATTTTTGAACTCATCTCATTTAAAGTCTAAACGATTATAGTAGAAATATATTTATCTAATTAAATTTAATACTGGGCAAGTTTAAATTCCATTTTGCCATACATAAGAATAAGCTTATGTTCGGTGTGAATTAATATTATATTATATTTTGATCAAAACTAATGAAATATGTAGTTGAAAAGTTATAAATCTTGTAAATATGTAATTAAAATTAATTGTTAACTTGAACTTAAAATTTTAATGTGATTTTCAATCCATATGTTTCACTCTCTTCTCTTACTTCGTTTTGCAATATTATATAATGAAGGAAACGGCACAAGATTTAACGAGGGGAGAGACGACAAATTCATCTCTTATTATGTTCATAAAAAATACATTCATTTAATATAAGATGAGATTAAATTAAATTAAAGTGCAAGTAATTCTCTACAACATTCATTTTAATAACGGTAATTGGATTAAAACCTTTTTAACACTTGCCTCTATTGTGGAATACCTATTCTATCCTTTCATTTTGGTGAAAACCCCCTAGATGGCTCAAACCTTGCACAATACCCTTCTACCGTCCAGTTTCATTGTTTGGATGTTAAATGCACTAAAGAGGGCCAAAATATAAAAAATGAGAATTTGCACTGTGATCCCAAAATTTCAATTTGTTATAAATTATATCTAAATTTTTTACTTGTATCGTCACACTCCCAAACTTTTTATTTTGTTGTAGTGGAAGTACATATGGACCGATTCTATCCATTACATAGTTAGTTGACCAGAAAAGTTATTTTTGCCCTTTTTTGACCAATTTTAAAAGGGTAAAATGATAAATTTGTATTTTCTCAAATAAAATAATTAAATAACATTTTGCACCCAAAGCCACCCTCAAAACTTCATCTTTTTCCCAAAATATTAAAAGAGTATGATGGACCACGAAGGTCCAATAGAGTCCCTAGAAAGAATCCTTGGTTCCAGGATTGCGTGGTATAAGGTGATGAAGGTTGGCCATGCATGTAGAGGGGCAGACACAGAACATAAAAGTTAGGGAGGGCACAATTGAACTTGCAAAAATGTTGGGAGAAATTTTATACTTGAAAATTTACGTCCAAAAAAATCATACCCCATACAATTTTGCATCCGAAATTTTACATGGGATATGATTTTTTCGGATGTAGAATTTCAAAAATCTTTGATGTCATTTCCATATAAAGTTTCTTAATAAAATGATGAAAATTACATTGAGAAGTTTGGATCGCAAAAATAGTAAATGTTAATGAAATAATTGATTTTTTTTTTTTTTAAATGCGAATTAGACGTTTTTCTTTAAGACCCACGTTTAACATATTTTTAATATCTGTTTGAACTATTCGACATACCCATAATGTACTCGAAATAAGTTTTGAGATGACATAAACAATTTGTAGATTTGATTAGCGTACGATCGTTTGAGGATTTTTAAAATTAGCATGTTATCGAAATTCAAATTTATTGTGATTTTACCCCTGTTTGATGGAGATTAAAATCAAATTTTTAGTAAATTTGATAAAAGTTAAATAGTTATGGATTTCATGAAATATGTTATTAAAATTAATTGTTAACTTTGATTAAGATTAAAATTTAGATTTCAATCGATACCAAACATTATTTTATAAAAAATAAATCAAAAAAAAAATCAAAAGTTGGGTGGGGGGTATAGTGCCCCTAGGACCCCCTGGGTCCACCAGTGCTTTTATACATCTTGGTAACAAATTTATATAGGTCACAAATTTATTCATTAATCACAAATTTATCAAATTAATAGGTCACATATTATTCATTGATCACAAATCATAAATTTTAAAAGTTACAACTTATTTTGTGGTCACAAAATATCTAATTAACTATGCACAAATTAAATTTGGATCACAAAGCATCAAATTATTGATCACAAATTAACAAATTTTTAGGTCACACATTATTTATTCATCTCAATTTATCCATTTCATTGGTCATATATTGTTTATTGATTTCACATTAACCACAAAAAATCAAATCTTTGTGACAACACCAACACTTGTGACCACCACTTTACCACTTCCACCAGCCCACCAGCCGTCGAAACCACCACCATCTCCCGACGGGAAAATCATCATCTCAAACACTACAAGCAAACACCACCACCAGCAACCTATCATTCCACAACCACAATCTCCACCAAAAAAATCCTCAAATCTATCGTTGGGCACTATTACCACCATTTGTATCAACAATAACTACCACAACTACCATCATCGTCGCATCAACCACACCACTACCTCACCGCCACTCCGCCACCACCAGCATCTCACAATTTGAAACAGAAAACAAAAACAAAAACATAAGTTGGGCAAACAACACTGTGAACACAGCATTGCGTTCAGATCAGCGTCGCACAACGACGATCTAAATGTGCCACTGCGTGCATCGCTCAAATCAGTGCCGCACAACGATGTGGCTTCTATGTGCTTGGCGGAGGGAGCGTGGCAGCATGGCGTGGCATGCGACTAAGAGAAAGACGGGGGAGCGACGACGACTTTACGTTCAATGAAAAGAAAGACGAGGAGATGGATACGCCAGAGCGGCTTGCGGATTGGCTTCACAGCGTAGTGCACAGGTAGGTTGGTATGTAAATTAATTTAATTTTATAATATAATTATTAATGTTGAATTAATATCCGATTTTTGTATAAATAAATGATTTCTGAAATTGGATCTTAAAAGATATGATTGAGTGTGATTTCCCCCATTGAAAAAATGAAAATGAAAATGGTCCATTTAAGAAATAGTCAAATATCCGATATTTAAAGGAATTGTCATTGGAGCAATAGCCTAATTTATGAGATTTTCATGATCCTAAATCTCTAATTAACATGATATACAATACACAGACATAAATGGGGGGAAAATGGAACAAAAAGATTGTTCCTTCTAGGTAAATTTTCATAAAAGGCATGTTAAATTTAAAAATTATGTATTAAAGAAACTAAATAAATTTGATTGCAATCAACAAACAGAATTGAGAGTGTAGGAGAGAAATTGTGGAAAAAATGGACGGATTATTGACCTTTTCAGCCCTTGCTTACGTGATTTTATAACAACCATGTATTTGTTTGCTACAAAATTATGAAGAAACGAATTACAAATTCATTCAACAAATATAAGACGTAATATTATACATCGAGCCTATCAATTGTACCACGGTTAACAAAATGACATTAATAATTCATTTCCTACTCTCTAAAAATAGTATGAAAAACAATCTTCTATCATCTTCTTCGCCTTTTTCAATCTCCTTGAGTGTCTACACTCATCAAATAGGATTTTATTATTAATCTTATTTTTTAATTAATTGATTTAGAGAATAATGCATTCACCTCGATGCACAGATCTTATATGCTCAGTACATCTAATTCATTGTAACTTAATTGAGAAGATACTGCTTACACGAAGAATAGACTTTTATACATAAATAAACAATTAAAAAAAGAACCAATTTTGCCTTTCCTAAAGAAACGTGTATTGATTTCTATATATATATAGTCAATCAAATCAAATTGATTTGAATAATTTTAAAAGTAAGAGTGTGTTTGGTGCATATTAAAATGAGAGAATGCATTTTTTTGAAGTGATGCGATTAGGAATATGTGGTTTAAAAAGAAGGAAAAGTTATTGATATGATGAAAAATATTATTTTATTGAAAAATGTGTAGTTGAAAATGAGTAAAAGAATGAGAATAGCCCCTGTTTGGGCCACATTTTTTTTTCATTCTCATTCTTCTACTCATTTATAACCACACATTTTTCAATAAAATAATATTACACGCAAACTAAAAACTTTTTTCTAATTTTTTAACCACACATTCCCCATTATAACACTATTGCAAAATGCATTTTTTTTTTTTTTTTGTTAAAAANAGTATTTTAGATCTTATATGAGAATTCGTTCTAAGCATTATCTATTAAGCCTCTGTTTGATCCACATTATTTTTTCCATTTTCATTCTTCTACTCATTTTTAACCACACATTTTTCAATAAAATAATATTTTCCATCACATCAATAACTTTTCCTTCTTTTTCAATCACATATTCTTCATTATATCAACAAAAAAAATGCATTCTTTTGAAAATAATGTGCACCAAACGAGAGCTAAAAAAAATAATGTGGGTTAAACAGGGGTTAAATATTGAAACCCTCATCTTACAAATGCAATCATCATAAAGGTTGAGAAGTCCGTCCATATTTTTTTCTTGAAAGGAAAAAGTCCATAGTGAAGGAAATTCTTGACAAAATTGTTATTGATGCTATCATAGCAACATCTGATTGGTTTTTTTTTTTTCTTATTTTTCCACCCTCAAATGAATTCTTATCACGTGTTGTCTATTTTCAGTCAAAATTTTCGATACTTGTAACATGATTGTGAAAGGAAAACCGTTGTGTGAATACAATACCAACATTTCATTTTCAATTCTTTTCATATTCATTTTTCGGTCCCGCAAACCCTAAACCGAGTGCATTTGCAAAAGAAAATTATTTATTCTGATAAATTCAGAAAACATTCTTATTTTCGAAAACTTTAACCTCATTCGTGGTTATCTGTTCATCATTAAAGTATTCATATTTTATTAACTGTATATTTAATTACTTATCAAACTTTCTGCGCAGTATACTAAGCTTCTATTAGCCACTTATAAGCTAATCAATTCTGCCTTTTAACCTCCCAACTTTTTCTTTACGCGTGATCAACTCATTATAGATTTCTTCAAACTTTTGCATATTTTAATGTTAACAAATACCATTAAATATATTCTCCCCCACTTCCCAGAAGGGTTTGCTTGATATTTGATAATTAATTCAGCCGACCCACAGAAAGTTGTGTGGGATAGCCCAGAAAAGAATCCTATCTGCTCATCGTATTAAAGCAGTACATTTATAGACTTCCAAGTCCAACCAGGCTGTGGAGATTAGCAAGGGGGTGGTGGAAATTAACTAGATGTAAAGATTCTACACATGTACCTATCAGATTCTGCATGGAATTTATACATATAAATATGCGGACACACACTCACACATATCTGTGTAAGATTATGAAAGTCGAATTGTATATAATTATACGATACTAAAAAAGAGAGACATCTGAAAATAGTTTTTGAGAAAAAAATCCTACATGACTTGTGACTTTTATTTATTTATTTATTTAATTTTTGTTGACGTAGGAACTTGCAACCGCTACTCTTGAATGCGCACTATAGGTAAACTTCGTTCTATGTGCAGTAGCCCGCAAACCACACGGGAGATATAAACTGCACTAGGCAAACTCGGTGTGACGGACTTGATCGAGGAAGTGTTGACAGGGCTAAGCTTGAGTACTGGAACGATCTTCGTATTGACTCGCTTTACTAACTCGACCACCCTTGAAGGGGTATGCCTTGTGACTTTTACAAGATACCTTTGCCACATTGTGGTTTTAATCCTTTTCTTTTCCATTTATTGGGACAGAAATATGTCCTGTACGATTCTCAAGAAATTGTACGTTTATAATGCACCATGGCTAGTGGCTACCTATCTTTCAAAACATGTCTTTTTCTGTAAATTGGGATCGGACCTGAGGTGAGGCGAAAGAAGTGCCTGTCTCATGACTACAATGTTAGTTAAATAGTAACCAAGTATTTAAGGTGTAGTGATGATTGTTAAATATTTTACTAATAGTTCGATTCTCCAAACAGTTTTTCTTTCCAACTTTTAGAATAAACTTCTCAATTTTCAATATTTAGTTCTAATTATATTTTATTTTCCTTTTAATATAATTCCATAGACGTTAATTTTCTACGATAGCAAAATAATATGCTTAACACCTAACCCAATCTTTCAACCTATTTTACTTTCGATTTTAATTTTTGAAATAAAATATCTTTCGTTCTTTTACACATTTATTCTTGCTACAATTTATTTTAATATACAACTATTAATTTAGAAAAAGTTGCGAAAAATATTCGAAAAAGACGACTCTGTACCTCATGACAATTTGTTTGTGAAATGAACAATTTTTTATTTTTTTTTCGTATTCGTGTGCATAGGGAACTATGCTATGTTTAGAGTAGAAAGTCTTGATGTGCTATTTATCAAGAGAAACAAAAAGTGCAATTGAGCATTATTTAAAGAAAATAGATGGTTGTTCTCCAAATCCTTATATTGTATATAAAATTTAGCTAATCATAACGATAACAAATTTAACCTATAGAATGAAGTTTTTTCAAGTTGAAGTTGATCAAAATTTATCTTCAATCAACTATGTCCCATGAAAGATTGAATGATTTGACTATATTATCAATTGAGAAAGAAATAATTGAACTTCATTATGCGAATTTCATTAATATTTTTGTTTCTAGAATCGAAAGACGAGTAATATTTAAGCGATCATTCGAAATGCTTTCAATGTTGTTATTTGAAAATACTATAAACATTATAAATATTATATTCTTTTTGGCCTTTTATTATTGAGTTTAAAGACAATTGATTTAGTTTTGTAAAACTCTTATAAATGGAAAAAAATTGTAATGCATGCTAGGATTTTGGCGTACAATTTCTAATGTTTGTCTCAGACACACCCCGAAAATCTCAGATTAATGGTCATGTCTGTAATCATGTATTTCGTACAGCATAACTATAGCAAAACTAGCATTGAGTGAGATAACTATAGAGATTATCAATGAAATTTTTTAGTTAATTGGTGCGTTTGAAAGAATAAAAGTTCTATTTCTAAGAGAATCGCGATAAGCCATATTCTATGTCTAGCATTCTTTTAGAATCTTTCTTTTGGAGGCTTGTTTTAAAAATAGGAATTGGGGTATGCAAAGAATATATATAGTTGGAATGATGAAACTTCTACTCATTCCAAATCCAATTTTAAAATATTCATAATCTTACAAAAACCTTGTTTGTAGCTCACTATCTTTTCATGAAAAGAAGTGTCTCCATTAAAACCAAGGTTCCATTCACATGCTTCCCTCTTCTTTCCATGTATTTACACTCCAAGAACTCCAAGTGGGGTATAGGGTGGGTGGGGTGTGGGCACCATGGTTCAATCTTTTTATTATTATTATTCTTATTATTTATTTATTTTTATCTCAATGCTCTTCATGTAATTATTATGTGAATTTTGAACTGATTAACCTATAATGTAAATACATGTAAGAGCCTAAACCCCATAGCAAAGTACACTCTAATCATAGTTATAATTAACAAGTATTTATAAAATCTTGTAAGTAGCTTCTCTTCACCAAGGTTGGCCACATGATCAAGTAGAAAGAACTAAGTACTTAAGTTTCCAATAGCAGTATCAACTTCTAATGTCATATTAAATATTATTAATATGTTTAGTACGTTGAATTTAAAATTAAATACAATAATTTTGTAGATCAATAGGATTAGCTTTAAATTAATCATTTTATAATATACAGTTGGAATGATGAAACTTACTTATTTGTAACTTTGTCCACCAACAATAATTTATTCTTTTACCTATTTACTTATAAGTAAACAAATTAAGTTTAGATAAACTTTAAACCCTAATTATGTGTAAAGTTAATGAAGTGACAGATCTATCAGTTACATCAAGCCGATTGAACATGGACAGGTGCAAAAGAGGTACTGTTGGGTGCGACTGAGCATGTGTGAAGAGGGATTTCATGGATACGACGAAGTAGGTCAATCTTGGGATTGATCTTAGACCTTTATATCAGAGGTCGAGAGAATATGCTTGGTAAGGTTAGCAATAGTACCGGTCAGGGCGGGGTGGCCATCCTCGTCTCCATACTCCTATTGTCGGGAATTTTCGAAGGTGGTGCGGATATTTCTACGTATCGCTCTGTATAATTATTTATTTATAATTACAATTAAAAAAAAGATTTAGGACAGGGATTCCATGCTACATTCAAGGCAGGGGAATGCAGAGCGAGAATTTCGCCATTCATAATGTTGTTGAAGCATTTGACTACATTCATGAGAATTATGAGGAAGCTATATATGGACTTTCCGAATTATGTGGTATTGTTACAAATTAATACATTTTCCTTCAAGTAACGACTTCAAAAGTAACAAGGAACAGGAGAAATAATTCACTCGACAATTATAATGCATGAAATGTAGTTCTTACACTATTCATCAAAGAAAAAAAAAACCCAGTTATGATAGATTTTTTTTTAGAAGAAAAAAGTGGGGTCCTTACATGGTACCGCGTAATCTGAAAAACGGGTTGGCAGGAATGGGCTATCAATATGGGGGTCCAGTAAGATGTGGGTGACATTAGCTGCCCAACTCAACTTGGACCACCCACTATCCGTGGC
>CAIGRS010123153.1:0-25472 GCA_903798395.1 Fraxinus floribunda
TGCTCACGAAGCAGGCCGAACTAAGATTGTAAGTGCTGCAACACTTATTACAATTCCTACAGGGAATTACCAAAGCCCTGTTTACGAAGCAGGCCGAACTAAGGTTGTAAGTGCTACAACACTTAATGCAATTCCTACAAGGAATTACCAAAGCTCTGCTCACGAAGTAGGCCGAACTAAGGTTGAAACCATAAAAACACTTGGGTTGAGCAAGTTAGTTCGTAAAGATTATCTTTTGAATGATTATTGAAATTAGCAAGGTTTATAAGAAAAGGGCAAAATTCAAACTTTTCATTCATAAAGTGAAGATATTACAAAAAGTTTTTAGAGAAACTGACAAAAGTACATATGAAAAACTAGGAAGTAGGAGGATCTGGGGAAGTGACATCTTCATCGTGAACTTTTTGGGCGTCAACTGCCTTCAACAGTTGTTCTACCTCTTTCTCCTGCTTCTTCTGAGCTTCTTCCAAGAATTTTGTATCCCAATTCGGCTGCTTTTGATTTATAAACTTAATAATTACACCTATAGCCAGGACATATGCTTCCTAAGCTATGGCATCAAAAGTAGGAGAAGCCTTCCATTCTTCCACCGCCTTGGAGACCTTTAGCTCAGCCTCTTTCTTGATAGCCATCGCCTGAGCTACTGCCTCATCAGCTTGCTTCTTCTCATGTTCAGCTCGGGCATTTACTTTGTCGCCCCAAATTTGCAAAGTTTTATTATCATCCATCAATTTATGCTCCTTAGTGAGGCTGGCATTGAGCTCTTCCCCCATCTTATTGAGGCGATCCTCATAATTTCGCCTCTCTTCAACAAAAGCTGACCTTTCTCCTTCCATCTCAGCAAAAAATTTATTGGCCCTGGCCTTGAACTCCAGCATAGAATCGAGATCGGCCTTGATCTAAGGTGCATAAAAATAAAACCAAAACATTTGAGTGAAGTAAGAAAACTCTCATCAAAGGGCTCAACACTTATGGTTAAGAAGAAATATTTTTTTATCTTATCTGCCACTGAGGACATTTAGAGAATAGCTCGGTGACAATGGAGCCAAGTCGAAACAATGCTTTCTCCAATAGGCATCTCAGCCAAGAAGTTCTGCTCCTTATCGTTCCAGTTTCTTGCCATGAGGACAGCAGATTCCCTGAGATGAGGAGGAAAAGCAGCAATAGACTCCCTTGCTGGAGAAGGAGCTCGGAGGAAGTCCAAAAATATCTTAGGTCGGCGCCCTACTAATCCTTCGATGTCTGGTCTTTGGAGATCAGGACATTTCTCCTGGGATTTGGAAGAAGACGCTACAGTAACAATCGGAATCGCCGAAGGAATTGGCGAGCTCGGTGGAGCAACATGAGTAGGTGTAATAGGGAGCTCGATTGAACGGTGTCTTTGTAAAGGCTGCTCTTCTTCGAGATCAGTCCCAACTTTTTCAGATCGATCCTGCTCCTGAGCAATAACCTCTTCCCTTTTTTCTTTTAGCCGCTCTGGCAACACGGAGGTTCAACATGTCTGACTGTTGGCCTAAAACATACAAAGGAAAAATTGAAGTTTGGCAACCAAGAGAAACATAAAAGATGTTAAGTTAACTTACGAGAAGGGGCAGGAGTTGAGGTAGTAGGTCTGTTTGGCGCCGAGGTGGGAGGCAAAGCTCGGAGTATCCCTGACTGGAACAAGTTGTCGTTCGAAATTACGAACTTGCAAGACCTCTCTCTGTTGGAAAGAGCTCGGATCGAGTCAGCTCACTTTTGAAGATGACAAGGTCGGTAGACTACAAAATAAAAAGCAAAGGGAAATCAGACTCCTATCAAATAATAAAAGTACGAAGGTATGACAAAGCTGTTACTTATAAAAAGAATGATAAAGGGTAGGAACTATATCCCCTCTTTCCACCACGTCAGGATGGAATTGCCAATTCCCCAAAACATAAAAAAAAAAATTCTTCTTTCCACCCTTTAATCGATGAAGGGATATCTAAAACTAGGAGACCGCCTATTCTAGGTCGACACTAGTATACCACAATCCCGTATTTTTCCCATCTTCCTTAAAAGGAAAGAGAGAATTGAATTGGGATACGTCTAGTTCAGGGTGACCTAATTGTTTTCATAAAATTAAGGTCGCAACTAAGGTCCTCCACTCATTTGGGCACAGCCGGGTAGGGGTTATTCCCTAAGAAGAGAAAAATGAGCGGATAATTTTGGGGAAAGGAAGCATCAGACCGGCTTGAAGATTGGCGGTATTAAGAGCAACACATCCAGTTGGGAGAGTATTAGCTTGGTCAGAAGAAAAATGGATTATTAACTCTACAGAAGGGGGTATGTTATATTTAGCCATAATCACTGCTAAAGAATCTGTAGTAATTACCGATCTAAAAGAATTTGCCCCCCAAGTTCGGTCCTTATTACTACTTTCCCCTTGTGCCCTTTCCTCTCTCAGTTTACGTCAATGTTCATACTCCTAGGTGAGTTCTAAGTAGGGTTGGGAAGGGGATGGAGGATAAAAAGAAGCGATAGAGATAAGGGAAAACACTTCTTGACGGTCTGTACTGGCAGAAGAGGGACTATAAGATTGGGTGGACGAAGATGGTGCAGCTTCTTCCTGTTGGTTTTCCCAGTACTGCACACGAGATTCGTCCAAACTTATATAAGCAAAAGAGGAGAAAATAAACACGTAAAAAGAGAGGTATTTTAATTGGAAAAAGAATACCTGGATGACGACCTTACTCAGAGAAAATAAAAAGCTAAAAACTCGTGGAGCAAAAATCTGGGAAGTTTGGAATGTTAAAGTGAGGAAATGAAAAGTGAAAGGGTTATTTGAAAATGGAGGAATGTGAAAAGACGAGATCTAAACCGTTGGAATAGAAATTAAATGATTAAATGGCTGTTAATCAATACTTCTAGAAGAAAGAAGGTGCCTCACAGCTCATTAGGTGACATGTGTCTCTAACATTTATGAAGGGTAATTATTGCTGAAATTGGAAGCTGTGCCAAATCATTTCAAAAAGGTCAATCCCTCAGCTAAGTAAGACCTGACCTGGGGGATAACTATTAACATCGACCTCCTAGGTCGCTCAGTTCGAATTTACACACTCAATGACGAGATGATAATGCGAGCTCGGCGTGTGAGTTCAACTCGGGTTTCCAGTAGCTTGTCCAGGAAGCTTGTATAGTCCTTCAAGGCAGAATAGTGAATAATGATTGAGAATCACTGACAGAATATATAATCTACCAATCAAACATGTGCATGTGTTAAGGTCTCACGTCAGCGCCCACATTATCCTCTAATAAAAAATCTTAGCTTCTTTCCCTAAGTAATGGATTGATTGCTGGAGACCACTTGTATCAGTAACTCATGATCAGCTGACAGGTTTGAGCTCGGTCACCAATCCTGTTACGCCAACATATGTGCTTATTCAGCTCGGTATCAGGCTTGACAAGACAGGGGTACTGCATGCATGCATATGTCTCCTATATAAAGCTACGGAAGTGGTAGGACAAGGGGGCACAGATTCTAGGGAAATATACAGAATTCTTGCATTTCTTTCATATTTCAAATATCTCNTGCATATGTCTCCTATATAAAGCTACGGAAGTGGTAGGACAAGGGGGCACAGATTCTAGGGAAATATACAGAATTCTTGCATTTCTTTCATATTTCAAATATCTCCTATAATTAGAGAAACAGATTATTGTATTATTATCTTGCAACCCTTTGATTAATCCTCAATTAAATTCGTGTTCAATCCTTAAGTTGGCTTGGATTTAGTCCATACATTTTTCAACATCAACACCTCTAATGCAAATTTTTAATAAAATTAAGGGATAATTGCAGTAGCGGTTCCAAACCTTTGTATTTTTAGAGGACTTTACCTTAACTTTCAGTTTATGCTAGCGAGGTCCCGGCCTTTGAAAAATTAGTAACTGAATTCCAAATGGATGAAAATACTCAATTTGACCCTTAGTTGACCAAGAAAATTGGACTTTGACCAATTTTAACCAAATTGAAAGTCGTAAAATGGTAACTTTAGAATTAACAAATTTTTTTCTAATATTATTAACAATAAAAACAATTAAATTAAACTAAAATAAAATAAAAAATCTGCCCCACCACCAATACCCAGCCTTAGCTTCATCATCCTCATCCTCAACCCAACCCTAACCCCCACCCCAACATCTAACCAAACACAATTGTTCCAAAGCTGCCGACCACCACCATTAAACCTAAACCCACCACCACCACCAAACCCACAATCGACTGGTAGACAATTACCCCGTTTATCTCAAATAAATCAATTCAATTCTACATGAAATTATTGGTGGAGAATCCCACCGCCACCACTCAGCAACATAGAACATCTAGTCAAGTACTGACCAATGTGATGCACTTTTCCTATTTGAAACCCTCCAAGCAAATCACGTTATTGCTATAACCGAGATTTTACTTTTCCCTTCTTGAAACCAAATGACACCATCCTTATGTTTGATGCAGAGAGTCCACTTTGTGAATCAATGGCTTCTGGCTTGGATTTGTTAAGAGATCACAAAATTGGTCAAAAATAGATTTTATGAACGAGAACACAGAAACCATGTACACCACGGGAGAACAAAAATAAGTAAGGATCACTCAAGTAGATCTTCTCGAATTCCCGTGACTTTTGAGTTCGATTTAGTGGAGGCAATGATCTAGTTTAGAAGGACTAAAAGTGAAGGTGATGTTTCGATTTAGCAGATGTGATTTTGATTTTTGGTGGCTATGGGTTTCGTGGTGGCGGTCGGCGTTTCGCGGCTTTGGATTATAATTTGAATGGATGTTGGGGGTGGGGCATATTTTTGATTATTTTTTTTAGTTTAATTATTTTTATTGTTTATAATATTTCAAAAAATTTTTTTGTTAATTCTAAAGTTACCATTTTACCTTTTTCAATTTGGTCAAAATTGATTAAAGTCCAATTTTCTTCGTCAACTAACGGTTAAATTGACGATTTTCATCAATTTGGACTTCAGCTTCTAAATTTTCAAAGGTCTAGACCTTCGTTGGTACAAATTGAAAGTTAAATTAAAGTTCGATAAAAACTAATAGATTTGTGACGACGGCTGCAATTATCCCTAAAATTAAAAAATAAATTAAAATAAGGAGCCCAAATCCCCAAAGAGAACAAGGGACGGGTCAGTTTCGTTCAACTTTGAACAGGGACGTTTCATGAGCTTTCCCTAGAAAACCAACCGGGCGCTATTAATCCAAAAAACCGAATAAGTAAAAAGGAAACACACAAAAGGTTCCGTACACCGACGCACGCCAGATTCTAGTCCTCTGTTCTTCTTCAGATTTACCATTACAATGCAATTTCTCTTTGATTATTCTCTCAAGCATATATCCCGGATCGACCCAGTATTCCAATTCTTTATTATTTTACTGTTTATTTATTAATTCTCTCAATTTTTCTCCTACAATCACTCCCTCTCCACATCTCTCTGATCATTTCCTTCTCTTTCTCTCTATTTCTGTTCCACATAACTGAATGCTTGATCCTTCAGCTACTTTGATAGCATCTCGAATTCTTAGATATAATTTCGAATTTCTTGTGGGTTTTTTTTTATGATGTTCTGACGATATGAAGATTTGCAAGGCTTTGGTGTTGTAGAGGTGAATTTGGGAAGATTGACCTTTCTTCAATTCAAAATGGGGGCCTCCCCGGCCAACTTCTTGTTTGGATTCTTGTTTGTGTCCATCGTGCTATGGCTTATTTTCATGTAAGTAGTTGAGAATTCAGTTTTGACTTTTGTACTTGTATGTGTGTGCCGATCATGTGAATTTCAATGGGTATGTGTTATTTTGTTGATTTCTTGATACTGACGTGATGTGTAGTTAGAGTTAAAATTGATCTCGGAAATGTAAGATGATTATCATTGTAGAGATATTAGTTAGGGAAGTGAGGAAAATTGATAATGCCAGACCAATCTCACTCTACACGAGCAAGTTACGGCCATTGAGCCATATTGTGCTATCCCTTAGATATGAACATCAAGTTTCAGTAGTCCAAGCTTGCTCTATTCATTTATAAAATAAATGAAGAAACAATCAAATAACTCTCTTAACAGTGTTGAACCTCAAATGGAAGTCCACAAATGGAAATCTTTACTGCTTCAGCTCAGTTCACATACCTAATAGTTGGTTACACATGCCTTCAGTAATCTCTGTCTATATTTTTTACTCGTATGTTGTCATCATCAGGTTCATTAGTTTATTTATTTGACATCTCAGCCACTCTCAAGTCTCAATTACGTAATGGACTATTTTACAGTGAAGTGAGTGATGCAATAGGTTTCTCCTTGCACATGCAAGCTTCCTGTACTTCCGTTCTACTGTATTACTACTGTTAGAGATTCAATTAGCTCCCTTTCCTTTCCTTCAAAGGTTAGCTAAATTTGATTGCCCAACAATGAAATTTTCCTTGAAGTGGGATGTCATTTTTAATTTCTTTTTATCATAGAAGTTTTTTATGCATTAGCTCCTCAATCGTTGGAATTAAAGAAGTGCACACCTTTCTCCCTTCCACTTATGTTCAAACAGTAAAAAATTTGCTTACTGTTAGTAGTGCCTTTAAATTGGTGAAAAAGGCCCCAAGTATTCACAGAACCCCTAGCTAGTACCATGATACCCCTTAGTGGTTGGAAAAATGGGCGACTAATAACTAAAACAATATGAAAGAATGACAAATGTATACCTAAAAAGAACTTGTCTAGATTACACGACTCAATTTCAACTATTGCTCAAGAATACACCACTTGGCACGATCTAAATTCAACTCAATTGATCCTAACTTTTGTAGATAGTTGAATTCGTAATGACTTAATAATGAGGTTCAGAGGATGCCTGGTGACAGCACCCAAGAGAGAATGAGTAGAAAATTCAGTGCTGATCTCTCTACCCAAAACTATGATCTCAACTCTCAATTTTAGTAGAAACAATCTTATACATAACCAATGGCTTCCGATATTTACTATTCTCTGTGCTATAAAGAAAATATATTTCAATGAGTGTTGGTGTGAAGACTGCTAGCCATGATCAGGAGTACAATTGCTATTTTATTTGCAATCATGAATGATAGTTAGTGGATCAACCTGGCAGTGAAATAATTTATATAGAACAGTAACTGCAGATGTTAGATTATGTGCATCAATATGTTTGGATAATTCTTTAGCTAATTGAAGTTAGATATGCTCTATATAAAGAAGATTTTCCTTGAAACTAAATGTTGAGTGAAAATTAGGATACATATGGAGTAAACAACTATAGCTCCTGTTAAGGCTACTTTACTCTAGTCTGGGTCCTTCTTGCTTTATTACTATTATTATATCATCTAAACCCATTAATTATCTTGTTGGTGATATTTGCTTTCTTAAAAAAGAAAAAAAGTTGTGATACGAATCACTTTCCTTCATTCCATTATTTGGTCAGTATATCCATGGGAATATCTAATGAATTCAAATCTTTCTTAACCACAACCACAACAAACCATGTTATTTTAATCTACCTCTCATCCTAACCTATTCTGACCAATAGATATGTATAAAGGTTCAGGCAAACAGGTCTGTGTTTTTTTCATTGTTTATTTTTATCGCTTTTATTTTTTATCTAAAGGAAGTGAACTAAAGATAAAGGTAGAGATGAAGACAAACCTTTAGAATTATTAGTTTATTAATTGTGAAATACAATGTAAATTTTTGTTCAAAGCCTTACAACAAGATGTTTCACTATAGTTAAGTACATTCCAACTAGGTTGACACCTACGTCAAACACTCGTTCTTGTCTAGACCTCTTTAGTGAAGACCATGCCACACAGAAGACATTAGCACATCATTTTTTCTCTCTTTGGGAACGTGAGACCTTCAAGGTACTTATGCAAATCTTAAATTCAAAATATCAAGGGCCTGTTTGAGCTCCATTTTTTTTGTATAAAATGTATTTTGGAATAGTAGATTGATGGAGAATGTATGGTTAAAAAATAAGTAAATTTTTTGGATTTGCGTGTAATATTATTTTATTGAAGAATGTATGGTTGAAAAGAAGAGAGAAGAAAATGTATTTTTGGAAAAAATGGGGATCAAACAAGGGCTAAATTATGAATTTTCAAGCCCAATCTTACTCAATCATACTTAAAATCCTTTTGACTGTCAGGCATTCATTAAAAGGCTTATTGTGGGGAAAAACTCTCACAAGAGACCTATCACTTTTTATTAGTCTGTGTCACTGCCCTCGTTGCCTTTTATTTATTTATTTATTTTTTCTTTTTTGTGTTAAGAAGTGTAAATTGCACTAGTTTTACTTTCTATCTTGGTTTCAGATCATGGTGTACATTATCTTGTTTCAGGTTTGCTTCCAGGTTGTTGGCTTGGATCCTCAGCCGTGTTTTGGGAGCATCAGTTGGATTTCGTGTTGGTGGATGGAAATGTTTGAGAGATGTTGTTGTGAAGTTCAAAAAGGTTATTCTCAATTGATTTGATCTGTATAATATCCTTTGAGCAGTAAAATATATTGTTAAAATTGCATTATCTCCACCCGAGAAAGCAGGTTTGAAGGGAAATTGAACCGATGAAGCCTAGCAGAGCTTGGTAAACATATAGATCTGTTCTCTTCTAAAATTCAAAAGTAATGTATCCAATTTCAATGTTGTAAATCATTGCCTCTATGTCATTGCTTTCTTCTGGTAAAGTCTTTGGAACATCTCTTTTGGCAGTTAAAGGTGAATCTTACTAAATTTACCAATTTAGAGCCCCTTCATAATATTTGATAACTAAATTGCCATGTTTAGCAAATTCCATTGCTTGTCAAGCTATTCAATAAAGGACATCTCCTCCTCCTTGCTGTGCTTTTTCCCTTCCTTTCTAATAAATTCTTCTACTTTTATATAAAAGAAATAAAAAGCCGAGGCTCGCATGAGTCATGGTTGATGAAATGATCCTTCACAGCATTTCTTTAGAATGGAAACAATTTATTCAATGTGTAGAAACTTTTGTGGCCTTCCTTGAAATTATTGTTACTTAAATCATCTCTACTTTTGAGATTCTCTTTATTCTTTTGCAAATTCACTCAATTCTAGATAAAATATTGTATTCATTGTTTTATTTCCTCCCTGGCCTCCCTTTTTATCATGGTGCATGGTGCTTTACGATGAATTCTTTCTATAGGCTCTGCAAATGGTATTCCTAGTGTTGAGATAATCTAATTTCTGTCAGGCTAGAGTGTAATTAACTGCAGTGACTTCCATTTGTGCAGATGTAATCACATGAATTTCTGCTCTATTCTTACAATCGCCCGTTTTTATTTGTTGGTTCTCATTGAATTAAAAGCGATCCATTATGCTTGAGAAATATTCTATCGTGCATCCTAGTGAGGGATGTAAGAAGATTCTTATTTATTAAGATCACAGATTTTGTGTAAGAAACTTGAGAGTGGCCATGCCACTATTAAATTGGATCACCGTTTGACTAATTTGTTCAGAGCGGTCTGCTTGGTTCATGTACAAAATGGTCTTACCCTCTTTCTTACCCCTCCAGAAAAAAAAAAGAACAAGTATGACTTCAGACTTGAAATCCCATAATATCATATGCATTGCAGTGTTATGGATTTGTTCAATGATTTTTGGAATACATTTTCTCAGGTTTAGTACTTGTCCACTTAAATTTTGCTTTGCATGTTCTGATGGTCTGATCAATTACAGGGTGCTGTTGAATCCATATCAGTTGGTGAAATTAGACTAAGCTTACGGCAGTCCTTGGTTAAACTTGGCGTTGGCTTCCTTTCCAGGGATCCAAAGTTGCAGGTGTTAATATGTGATTTAGAAGTCGTAATGCGGGTTTCGAAGAAGAGCACTCAGAAAACCAAATCCAAAAAACGCCGCACTTCAGGTAGAGGAAAGTGGATGGTTGTGGCTAATATGGCAAGATTTTTATCAGTTTCTGTGACTGACTTGGTTTTGAAGGTGAGAAGAGCCTACTTGAGCTATTATTTGTACATTCTTTTCATCATTTAGTTGGTTCTGCTGCTACATCTTGAACCGTTCAATGCTTTTTTTATGAGGAAATGGGATAGGATTACTTAATCATTTATTTTCGCATTAATCTTATTTGTGTGTTATAAATGAAGATTATGAGCATCAGGAACATGATTTCATTCAGAAACTTATAATCGTACTTAAGATAATGTGTGGTCATTAAAAGGAAAAAAGAAGGTATTTTTTCTTGAATTGTTTGATAAATAGTTTAGATATAATCACAACAAGCATGTGGATCTTTCTTTGGATTTCTATTTTTGTTGATACTCTTAGTGCGATGGTTGCATTTATTACTCTGGTATTTAACAAGTGCACTTCCTCTGTCATTTATGTGTGATTATGATGGGTTTATGTGACTAACGGAACTGTGAGGGTGCATGTTGTTGGAGTAGAAAACATTGAGAATTTATTGGAAGAGAAATACTACTTGAAATTTAGGCTGAATAATTTTGTTCATAAACTATCAAATCTATTTATAATATACATCCAACATATGAAATGAAAAAAAAACTATTCCTAACTGTAGAAGGAAAAGAAAAAGTAAAATTAATCCTACCACTATATCAATTCCTAGTTAAATTAAGAATATAAAAGTAAATAGAAAATAAGTTAAAACAGATTTCCTATTGTATAATTGGATTTCTATTCCAAATCTTTTCCTCAAGTTGGTGCATTGATATCACACATGCCCAACTTGAATAACAAAATAGTAGTTTGAGTGAGCAACGGATTTTTCTTCACGTGCTTCTACATCTGAAATTCCGCTATCATTAATTGTTTGTTGCTGGAAATATTATGTATACATGATTATCATTTTGCGTTTCTTTTTTTCTTATGTTCCTTGTCCTTTTGATGAATATATTTTCATGACACGATAGTAGAATTGTCTTTCTTATTGAAAAGAAAAAAGAAATAGAGGTTAACTTTTCTCCCTTGAACGTTACGTGCTACAGGGTTAATCCCGTTTCATGGTATAGCACAAATCTAAACAAAACTAAGACAGTAGAGAGAGCAGAAGAGACAAAAAACTATGAAATATTATACTTTGAAACACTTGCAGTGCAGGAAGAAAAGGGAAAAAGCCTTGTATAAGCAAAACATTTTGTTATTCAAGTATTCGTGTAACTGCATATATAGCACTGATTTCGTTATCGGCTCAGATTAAAAACCATTGTGATGAAAAGATTACTATACCTTTTTACTCCACTTGTTTTCTTCTTTTAAATTGCTTTTGGTTCTTACCAATTGATTCTTTTCTCATGAGTTATCATTTGTTCGATCTTTGTCTGGATGGTTTACTTTAACACTGCAGACACCAAAGGCTACTTTGGATGTCAAAGAGCTGAGAGTAGATATATCTAAAGATGCTGGATCTGAAGCTGGATTGTCTGTAAAGATGCAGCTTGTTCCAATTATTGTTTTCTTTGGCGAATCACGAGTGACCTATGATCAATCAGTAACCTCTGGTGGATGTTTCTCTTCTAACCATATGAAAGAAAGGGTGTGTGCTCCTTTCAGCTGCGAAGAATTCTCTCTCTTGTGCGAGCTTGGTCATGATAGGTAGGTTTTGTGTTACACTTGTTTCCATGAGTATTTTGTAACTCGTTTGAAGAAATGAGATATCAACGGGCAATAACAACAACAGAATAAGCCCTTTTCCAAATAAATTTGGGGTATAAATCGTTTCCGCCACTTGGTTCAATTCATTGCTAGAGATTTTCTAGAATGTCTAAAGCATATAGATCCTTATCAATCACTACACGCCATGTTGGTTTAGTTCTCTTTCTCTGGACATGTTCTATTGTAATCGCTACGCTCTTTTGAACATAAATCACTTTAGAAACACGCAAAACATGTACAGCTCTAAATTCGCCCAGCCCTTAATTATCATCAGTTGGCTACACTTCCATTTGTTGGTGTATATTCTCATTTCTTTCTTCTCCATTTTAGTATGACTAGACATATATCTTAGCATCCTCATATCTCACGTCTGCTACCTTCATCGTATAGAGACCAGATTCCGAGAAATCCAGAATTAATAAAAATGGGCTATCTGAGCCAAATCCTGTTGATGTGGCACTGTATAGCAAACACTAGAATAGATATACAAGGGCCTTTATCTCTTGTATTTGTCCTTTAATAGCTCAACACTTAGTGCCATGAAGTATGCAGGTCTAATCACTGTTCTGTAAAACTAGCCTATTCACTTTACAGGTCTTAAAAAGTATACTGTAGCTTTTTAGACAATATTTATTTCATAAAAGCGAGTGGGAACTGAGTTTTTGAATTTTTTCATGATTGACAAAGAAAGATCCTGTGCTGCTTCTGGGAGCTGGGGATTTCCTTCTCTATGATAGCAGTTACTAACAATAACTATATTCATATTTGGACATAATTAATGTGTGCAGTGGGAACTCACAGAAACATGGAAAATGTTTTATAGGCGCTCATGATTAATTTTGAAACTAGTCACGAACCAACAAGCTTGGTTTCAGAAATTCTCAAGAAATAGAATTGAGAAGGAAATAATGGTCTCTCTATCTTCAGGGGAAGCAGGGAGGAATTTTGGGGTATGGATCAGCAACTATGGCAGTTATGTGTGTTTGTTTGTCTTTTTTCTATTTTTAGAGCTCATCGAATACCAATATTGAATTTACACATGCTAATTAGGCACACTTCAGTTCCTGCACATTTTGGCTTGCCAATCCCTGATAATGGCCCTGGGGCTGCCTCTTTAGCCACGAGAATCCTTTTTTGTCATTATTATATTTTTGGCGAATGCCGTTGTTAAGTGAGTTTGAAATGTTGTCTGCACCGTCCTTGACTCACCATCTTAGCTTTTTGCTAGGTTTTGCCCCTCTCACTGAAGAAATCTTAGCTCCTGTCCTAAGTTCTCTTCTATGCTATCTTGTATACTACATATTTCTTGTTTCTTACCTGAGATGAAGAGGGTATTTGTTAAAATTTTCTGATGGGCTATGGGGTTGCAAAGGACCATTGAGTGCTAGGCTAAATGAATGACTTCCATAGAAAGCCCATCCTTGGAATTCCATTTTAGAGAATTTCCCTTAGGTGACTTCTGAATTCAAGACTTCAAGTTCACCCAATTGTAGCAGGTTGTTATTTTTACTATCCATAGCTGGGTTCATGAACCTTATCTATGGCATGGATACACTCCTGTTTAGCCAAATAGCACCAAACACTACTAAAATATGCTGAATAAAATGGATGTGAACTTTTTATTCTCAAAGTTGCACCAACACTGCTAAAATTTACTGAATAAAATGTAACTCTTTTGTTTATACTATCTGCTAATGATTATGGAATATGCTTCCAGGTAGATCATGAGTGCCACCATTTGCTTATTGTTCTCTCTGTCTCACACTCTCCTTGCGATTCTGTATTGCGCTACTTCTCTTAGTCTGTAAATTAAATCGTGGATATATTTTGAAGCATGTAGTGATTGTTAATGTTAGGTTAACATTGGCGTGCTAGTCATAAATGCTATCTGAAAATGCACTCGAGAAGAATTGTTATTTTGATATATATTCTCTTAACCACAAAATATATTTGGGGAAACCTCTGGAGCATATAGATAGACGTTTCTCTGTTTCCAAAGACATTTCATTCTTCCTTTCAGGAGGACTCAAAAATTACTCCTTGGGGCTGAGCCCAAATGTGTTTAACTCTCTGCTACTGTATCGATCTTCTCAAGACTTGAACATGGCATTAACTTGACTTCCTTTGGGCAATGACTGACTTATTCTTTCTGCGCGTCTCCTTATATTATGTATAATATGGATTTTATTTAACCTGAACTTTGATGTAAGGTTGATTACTAACAAATGGGTGGTGGGCTGATGGCCATATAATAAGATGTCCATATTGGGTTTGCAGATGGTGCACACAAAATTGAGAATCTTGTTAACTCTAGCAACACACGATAATTAAATTGTGAAGGCAAATGGCTTGCGAAACTGAACTTACCTCTATTAAAATTATAATATATGAACATATGGAAAAAGAACAAATACAAAAAATTATAAGCTATATGTTTCTTTCTGCTTGTTTATGTGTCACCTTTTCTTCCCACCCTCTGCATTCCGTGGTTGTACCAAATTTATAGAGCAATAACTTTTAGTTCGCAGAAATGTTTTCATTCTATTCTTTTGTCCATAATTCATGATGGAGAGTGCATTAGAACGGGGAAGTGTTTCAGTCTATTTTTCTTGATCTAATAGAGTTTACTTTTGTCGATCAGATTGTGGTTCCTGATCTGTTTAATTTCAGCTTTTCTATTTCAGCATCTTGAAAGTTGTATAGCCTAACTAAATATAGAAAAGAAAGCGATCCTTTCAATTCCTTCACCTTCTTTCTGTTGATGCAGGGAAGCAGGTGTAGTTGTTAAAAAGCTGGATGTTACAAGTGGAGAAGTCTGTATAAATCTAAATGAGGAACTACTTTATAAAGAAAAGAGTCCACCGGACACCTCTTCTCTGCCACCCTTTGAAGTTCTACCTACAAACAGTGAATCTGCATCCATTAAAAAAACACAGAAAAAGCAAGCTTTTTCTGCTATAACTAAGTACACCTCTGTGTTCCCAGAAAAGGTTGGTTTTCTTTGGGTTTACTATTCATTTTTATCCCCTTTCTTATTATTGTCATTGATGCTTGTTATACATATTTTCTTGGTTTATTTATTGGACTATCTGTTTTATTTGGAAAAGCTGCTTATCATTTATTCCTTTCTTTTACTTTTTATTTTATCGATTGACTGTGGGAGGATATTGGTTATTGATGTATGTAGTGGTGACATTGGAGAAGTGGGGGCTCATCCACTTTAAAGAAGAGAATAGTAGATAGAGTTGTATGCTAAAAATATCAAGCAGTGCATAGGATTGGAGGTGTATTTTTTTTGGGGGGGGGGGGAGGGGGGAGGGGGGGGGGGGGGGGGGTGAATACGATGACTGGTTTTTGAGAAATGATCTAGGAAATAATATGGTGGGAAGATATACCGAGACTTGATATTTTGTTTATCCACCGGTTAGGGGTCCAAGACATCGGAAATAAAAGTTTAAAACATGAATTAGATGCGATGCGAAAATTTGATAGAACAGGAAAAATCTATATTTCATATTCTGAAAAAGAGGTAGACAGCTTAAGAAGTGCTGGCCTGTAAAACAACAAGGACGTGACACTACATGGCCACTCCAACTCATGATTTTTCAGAAATTAGGATACGGACATGTCGATTAGTATAACGTTAAATTATATTTTTTATTGTAGAGAATATAGAATAGTGCTTTTAATTCTTTAAGGAAGATAGGAAGATGAACAGTTTTTGGGTCTTTTACGGTGCAGTGTGATAATGTTTCTTGAGGTTGTGCTACACGTTAGGTATTTAATGTGGGGCAGTGTGCAAATAGAACACATCCAACATTTTTTAAATGGTAACTGATGGGTCTTTTATGCCTTTGGAATAGTTAAAAACGTTTTTCAATTTTAGAAACGCCTTCAGTATTACATTGTAAAATCTTTGATCTCCCAAAGCCAGCGCCATCTCCTCTCTCTCCTAAGGCTAGGGCGTCACTCTTCTCCTAAACCTATTGTCATTCCTCTTATAGCATGTATAAATCTTCTGACATCACCACCCGAGCTTGGCTTTGTGATTTATTAGCAGGTTAGTTCTTCATATTTTTCTCACTTTTTCTTCAAATTGTCCATATTCAGTTGCTTAGAGTTCTGTGGGTGGCTGTAGGAACTTTGGTTGGGGTGCAGTACGTGATGTCTCTTACTCACCCTTGCAGTCAGCAAGTTTTGTCCCTATATATTATAAATTAATCCTTAGGATGTCTGGGAAGGTGGCTGTTTCTTAGAGTACATGATGAGTATTTTTGTGGGAAGGTTGTACAGAAGGAAAAAAAAATATAATTTGGTAGCTCGAACCTTGGACATTGGAACTAAAGTATAGGGGGTTTAGGTGTAGCTAACCTCAAAATAAAATTTGACTTTAACAGGATATTGGCTTTGCAGATTTCCTTTTTAGTAGTTCTCTTTATGGATGAGGGTTGTGAAGAGCAAATAATGGTTGGACCCAAATGCTGGGATTCTAAAGGACTGCTAAGGCTCATTTAGGAATCCCTGGGAGTTAATCTTTGAAGGTTTTTCTTCTGTCATACAGTTCACCAAATAGGATGTGAGGAGCCTGATTCGACATTAGAAGTAAGCACTGCTGATAGCCTCAAATGGCCTGCCTGAATTAAACCAAGGTTGGTGGGCTTTGACTCCCTTCTTCTCGGAGAGCGAGAAAGGAATGGCAGGTGTGGAAATAAAATCAGCTTGGGGATGACGAATGGATGGATTATGCTTCTTTGCCTCAGCTTTTCTTAGACCGTGTAAAGTCTCATTGATCACAATGGTCCCATCAATTATGTTTGTTTAATTCAGGAAATAACTCCATCAATTGAAATGTTTAGTTTCATTTTTAATCTAAGGGATACTGGGGATTTATATTTGTCCTCTGTTAACATTTATGGAAATTTTTTCTTTTAACTCATTGTTATAATCGAAGTTTATTGGAGCTTGATCTTCCGGAGTAGTTGCCAAATTTCCCTATATTTGAATCTCTCACTTTTATAGGAAATTGTCTCCGTTACCTAAGGTATTTGCTTGGCTGATTTCTTATAGGGTGATTAATACTTGAGCTTTAGTGCAGAGAAAATGTTCTCGTCTCTCGTCTCTCTCTCTCTCTCTCTCTCTCGGTATGTGATATATATGAGGAATTTGAACGTATTGATTATTTGTGCTTAGGTCTTGATGCTGCTTTCACTTCTATGGTGCAGTTTGCTAAGAAAAGTTGGTTTCAAATGAGTTTTTCTTGAAAGGTGCAGGAGTTAATTCATTGAAAAATCTAGTGGTTTTGATTCAGGAAGGTCGGGAGAAGTTATGTGGAAAGACATGGTTTTGGCTATTTATGAGTGATTTGGACAGGTGGAGTCCTAAAGTATTTTAGTGAAAAGAGCGCGTGTTTAGTGACGTGGTAGAGCTGAGTTTTGGCTTCTTCACGGGCTTTAATATCTGTGGAGTTTAAGGACTTTCCTGAATCTGTAATTTTTCTTGGCTGGAAAAATGTGTTATATTTTTGATTATGTCTAAAGAGGACTCATTGTTCTCTTATTGATTGTAATTTATTGCTTATGATTAATAAATTTTTGTCCTCTACAATAAAAAAACTGAAATTGCTGATGAGAGAAATGGGTGAGGTGGACTGATAAAAGAATATTTAGATTTATTACTCCATGTGTATTTGTAATATGTTTGTAAATTTCAGTTACATGGTTTCCAAGCAATTAGATTTCAGCTAATGAATTCCGAAAGTATTTTAGAAGGCTACAGTAGAAAGTTTCATGCACCTCTTTGCATTTTCAGACTGGCTCAAGGGTTTTTCTGGATGACATATAAAAATATGTTGAAGATGATATTTGAATGATACACATGTGGTCCTCCCTAAGAGCCTAAGCTTTTAAAGCAAGTGGTAGACAATAATCTTGAGTTAAGGTCTCGTAGCCATTCATAAGCGAAATTGTGCATGTGTCAGGTTTTGATGGGGGAAAAGATTAACTCTATCTCCATTGAAGGGGGCATGTTAAAGATAAGATTTAAATTGTATGCATATATCTTATTTAAGAGCTTAAGTTTTTAGATCTAGTCCTTTAATAAAGTAGTCAAAGTTAAACGTGTATTGCATGTTATTCTGAAATGTTTTATAGTGCTGTGAAAGTAATATTTGACCTCATTTACCCTTTGGATCTAAATATGATAGAAATGCAAGCTCTTGAAAATAAACGTTAATTATTATACATGCACGTAGATAGTGAAATGCATACTTGAACGTGAGTATTAGAATTACGACTAAATGCATAAATGAAGATGAATGACAAATGCAATACATAAATTAACGTGAATATTAATTAATTTAGAATTAATACCAATGAATGTATACGTGATAATGAATTTTAAATTATTTATATTAAATGAATATAATTTAATTTCCAATTAAGCCCCCGTTTGAACCATATTTTTTCCTCACTAAAATGAAAAATATGGCCGTTATCCATCACATCAACATTTAAATTCAAATTTTCTATATCTTGTGTGGGCTCCAATAACGGCTATATTTTTCATTCTCATTTTAAAAAAATATGGCTCAAACAGGCCCTGAGTGAAATTTGATGCTAATTAGCATATATGGATGTGAATGATGAATTACATTTTTGAATGTGAGATTCTAATTAATATTAATTAAATAAATGTGAATTTTAATTAATTGAGAATTAATAATAGAGACATGGACGTGAATGTGAAATTCTAATTAATGTTAATTAAATGAATGTGAATGTTAATTAATTGGTATTTATTACAGTTTGTAAATTAAATACATATTGAAAAACGAAAAGTAAGATATTGTTGAAATAATTAAATTGTAGAAATGCTATAATCGTTCAAAAAATGATTCTCACTTAATGTGATATTTAATATATTATAGATTGATTGTCTACAATGTTCTTGCTGCATTTAATTTAAGTGATATGTATACCTTGTTCTTCCTGCTTTTTGGTTGAAGTGATATGAATACCTTGTTCTTCCTGCTTACTGTTGTTTTTATTAAATGTAAACATTCACTAGCTGTCCTTTAGAGAGTTAAGTGATGTGTTTCCCATTGCTTATTTGATAGGTTGACTTCACTTTGCCTAAACTGGATTTGAAGTTGGTGCATCAGGGTCTTGTGGTTGATAATAACATTATGGGTATTCAAGTAAAAAGCATAAAATCTCGATCTGTTGAAGATGTGGGAGAAAGTACAAGGCTTGATATTCAGATGGAATTTAGTCAGATTCATGTAAGTCCCCAAATTTCAAGCTCCAAGTGTTGACCAGGTTTATGGTTTTCTCCCCTTCTACTGACGTAATCTATCATATTCAGTTGCTTAGAGAAGCTGGCATTTCTATTGTGGAAATACAGAAACTTGATGTTGTTTCCTCGGTTTACATACCACTACAGGTACAATTTTCACTAATTACATTTAATGGCATTATCTTTTGCAAAACAACATATCTCTATATGTTGATAGTTTGCCTACTAATACTTGATTAACTCCACAAGAACGAGCAGAGTTTCTTTGAGGGAAAGCAAGGGGTGAATTTGAATTTTTATTCTCATCTGTTTTTGGAGATGAGGAATGGTGAGATTTAAAGCATGAACTGAGCTTGCTGATTTTTCTATCTCATATGGTGGCAGGGGCTGAAAATTAGGGCTTGCACTACTTGGTCTTTTCTGATCACGTGTTTTCATCTCTCTAAATCATAACTCTACCTCTTTCTATAGCATCTTTTAACACTGTGTTTTCCATCTGCCATAATCTCCGTTATCGTTCGAGTCTCCAGTCTGATTTCTGTTCAATATACAGAAGTCTAATATGGCTATACTAGAATTGATAAGGTAAGAAACGAGACTGTATCAACAAGCCCAGCGAGCAACAATGGAGAATAAAATTTGTGAAGGATGAAGGAGGTGGTTGGGTAGATCAAAAGATGATTTCACTCACGCGAGTGATGCATCCTTGAACAGGGTATGAGATGATGAAAATTAACATGACCTTTTGTAGTTATGAAGGATCTAGTTTCATTGGACCTTCCAATAGATGTAATGATGTGTATGGCATACGAAGATTCATGTAGAGACCTCCAATTTATTGTGGAAATACCTACTTTGTTGTTGTTGTATACAGAAGTCTGCAAGACCAAGAAACATATCCTTTTAGCTTTTTTATCTGTTGTGGGCATTTTGTTTTGGACTTTTTTGAAGCGTCCAAATATATTGAAGTTCATCTTTCTTTGACAATGTAACTGGCACCATATTAACTAAATCCATTTTCAATGGAGATTAACCTTCCCTGGCGGAGACCTGCTACCCTCCTTACCAACCGAACCTGCCAAATAAATCCCAAGAAGATTCAAAAAGAAGAGGGTTGTCGTCCTTATGGACGTGAAGAATGAACTGAAGCTAGCAAACCCTGCTCAAGTTTCTGTGGCATCTTAGTCAGAAAGTGGCCATTTCCAAACCATTCATTTTCATGAACTTATTTTCTTGGTGCTTAAATTTGTCTTTATGGTGTGTAAGGTTTGTGGAGAGCTGTTGAATTTTTTAATATTAGAGATTTGTTCCATATGATTAATGGATCATACTTGGATGGAGGCACATGTACTGGGTTCCCTTTCTTTTTTTTGTTGGTTCAAGAAATCAGTTTGATGTTAACATGTTACATTAGTCTCTGATCAAGTCTTTTATTTTTTTGTCATTTCATTTACTTATTTAGGATGCTTTAAATTACAGCCAGCCTCCCCTGTCAGATCTGAAATTGATGTTAAGCTCGGAGGTACTCAGTGCAACTTGGTTTTAAATAGACTAGAGCCATGGATGCACGTTCTTCCAAAAAAGAAAAAAAAGGAGATTTCAGTAGAAAGTCATGCTGAAGAAAAGCCACGGTCATCTGAACATAAACCAATTTTGTGGACATGCACCGTTTCAGCCCCGGAGATGACTGTTGTGGTTTATAATATGAATGGAATTCCACTATACCATGTAAGAGACTATCTCAGTTTGATTTACTTTGCTCTGTGTCACTTTTAACCATTTTTTCATCCTCCATTATATTCTTGAGTACAGAATCATGGATCCTTGACCTCTTCTGTTCTTTTTCATTTTTCAGAGGACTACTTTGCTTTGGAAACTTCTAAATTTATTTTATATGTTGCATCTATTAAACTACTGTGGAATCAGGTTGCTCAGGAGAGCTCTGAGCTCCAATATATTTTTTGTCACATGTCACTGATAAATGCTAGTTTTGATCCACACAGTATGTGATGACCAACCTTACTACAATACCGGATCTGGTATACTTAACACAATTGGTTTTGCTGATTCACACTTGACAAGTTCCTAGTGGTGGTGGTATCAATTTTCATATTTCACTTCTTTTGGCACCTGGAATAAACCATTCTTGTTTTGAATTTTCTTTGGGTAGGCGGGATATGTTGAGAGAATTTCAAATGACGCAGTTGATGTTTGAAGTAGATTTATTGGCACAATAAAATTATGTAATTTTTAGCAATAGCTTGCTGCTGCAAAAACTTTAGAAAGCCGTATGTCAACGCTAATCTGGTTTTGGTTAACATGGATTCTGGTTTTTCCATTCCACCTTTTTATGGGCCATCTTCAAAGTTAATAAGAAAGGTTCATATCCATTCTATTCATTTGATTCCATTTGCTTTTAGGTTGTCATATTCCTTCAAGTTCAACTGATCCCTTTGGTTTTCCATCCTGTGGATTTGTTGAATGCTCTAATGCTCGGAATCTTTGAAATAGTTGGAGTACTCATGTCGGACACGACACGACACGACTCGACTCGGGTATGTGTATGAGATGTGTCGTATTCTCCAAATTTCAACCGGACATTTCGTCATTTTTGCTTTTCTTCTTTTTCTTCTTTCCTTTTCGTTTACTTTTCATTTTCTTCATTCCCCGTTTTTGCTCTCTATACCTAGCGTCGTTGTTGAGAGGGTGGAGAAAGGCGGCGGTGCTAGGTTTTCCCTTTTTCTTCTTCTTTCTTTCCATTTTTTCTTTTTTTTCCCTTCTTTGCCTCTCTGTATCTGTGGTTTAGGATTTTGTTTGTATAAATTGAAAATGGGTTCCATATAGTGCTCCACTAAGTCTAAATTGCAATCAAGTTCATCATTTTCTATTTTATATAACGTTTAGTAATTTTCATTCATAATTGAAAATTAATCCCAAAATTCTATTTTATTTGTCTTAACCCCTTATTCAATACCCGTTTCTTTCTTTTTGAAAAATTTATTTTGGTTTATTTAAAATGACATCTTGGATTAGTAAAAAAATTGAAGTTTGAAAGATGTACCCATGTCCGAAATTTGGACTCCTCTTAGCTTTGTTCCCGTCTCCACATTTTAGAATATAAAAGATGTGACACTTAGACACGTACCCGTACCCAAGTCTGAGCATCATAGGTTGAATGTTCCCAAACCACACCAGTCATTTTCTTTCGTACAATTCATCTTTAGTGGGTGCCTGTGCAGCTAACTCATGAACTTGCATCTCGGCATCATCAAATCTAACTGTTAAACTATATAATTTCCTCGCATTGAGAAAGACAAGACCCTTGCAGCATTTGTGTTATTATACATTTTATATTATTCTTAATGAGTGGTGGACACTCCAATAATTCGTCCCCGAGGACAGCTACTTGCATCTTTTCAATCTCTGTTGAATGTTCTCTTCTTTTAAAGTCTGTACTTTTTTCAGTACATGTTGATAAATGTAATGAAATTACAATGGAAGACCCTTTTGTTGTCATCTAGTTACACAAACAAATTTACAAACTTTTTGCAATAAGATACATAATAATGAAGAATAATTTATAAGACATTGGATTTATGCAAATATGTAGAACCGGAGTTCTCTATAGTTCAGATCTTTGCTGAGTAGGCCTGTAAGTCATGAAGATGTAGTTATGAGTTTAGAAGGTTTATGTCATTCTTTGTTTCTTTCTTTTTCTTTTCCCTTCTAAATTGTAATGATATTCTTATTAAAGAAAAAGGGAGAGTGTCTGTTCTTAGAAACTTTCAATTTTTATTTGCAAAGATGTGCTCAACCAAGAAAGATGCTATTATCTTGAAAATAAGCAAAAGAGGAAAAATATCAATAAATTCTTAATGATGCATATAACTGATATTAATAGGCTGCTGTTTATCTGTTTCATAACCCCTATGTATCATTGTTTATGCTTAATTTCATCTTTGATTTTAAATTGTGATGGAGCCCTAATTATCAATTCCAAAATGCAGGGTTGCTCGCAATCATCACATGTCTTTGCTAACAACATATCTAGTTCACAGGCCACCATACATATGGAACTTGGTGAACTAAATCTACACACGGCTGATGAATATCAAGAATGCTTGAAAGAAAGCCTCTTTGGCATGGAAACAAATATTGGTTCTTTAATGCACATTGCTAAGATCAGCTTGGACTTGGGCGAAAAAGATATGGATTTACTTGAAGATGGTTCCAAGCGTAAAACAGTTCTTACCATAGATGTTACTGGCATGGGGGTCTACTTGACCTTCAAGCGTCTTGAGTCACTGATATTGACTGCTCTTTCCATTAAGGCCTTGATGAAAAAATTATCTGTTTCAAGCAAAAAACCAACGCATAGCACAGGAGTGAGATCCAGGTCACCGGGGAAAGGGATGCAACTATTGAAACTGAATCTTGAAAGATGCTCAGTAAATATTTGTGCAGACGTGGGCTTGGAGAATACAGTTGTTCCAGACCCCAAACGTGTTAATTATGGATCTCAAGGTGGTCGTGTTTTAATTAGCACGTCAGCAGACGGGACATCTCGCACTGCAAGTATAATGTCTACAATCTCTGATGAATTCAAAAAGTTAAAGTACTCTGTATCACTTGACATTTTCCACCTCAGTCTTTGCACGAACAAGGAGAAACACTCAACACAAATGGAGCTTGAAAGAGCTAGATCTATCTATCAGGAATTTCCAGAAGAGAGCAATCCTGGAACAAAAGTTGTCCTGCTTGACATGCAGAACTCAAAATTTGTAAGGCGTTCAGGTGGTCTGAAGGAAATTGCTGTCTGCTCTCTCTTCAGTGCGACAGATATATCTGTCAGGTGGGAACCTGATGCGCATATTGCATTATTTGAACTTGGGTTACACTTGAAGTTACTGTTACACAATCAGAAGCTTCAGGAACAAGATGATAGGGAAAAAAATTCAACTGTGAAAGATAACGACCCAAAGAAAGATACATCTTTGGAATCAATGCAGCTTGACAAACAAAAGAAGAAAAGAGAATCAATTTTTGCTGTTGATGTGGAAATACTCAGTATATCAGCTGAGGTTGGAGATGGAGTTGAAACCTTGATCCAGGTTCAATCCATCTTTTCTGAGAATGCTCGAATAGGTGTGCTTCTTGAAGGACTAGTGCTCAATTTGAATGAAGCTAGAGTTTTCAGAAGCAGCAGGATGCAAATATCTCGAATCCCCAATGCCTCAGGGAGTGCTTCAGATGCAAAATCTGAGACACTAACTACATGGGACTGGGTAATTCAAGCCCTTGATGTACATATATGCATGCCATTTAGGTTACAGTTGCGTGCAATTGATGATTCCGTGGAGGAAATGCTGCGAGCTTTGAAGCTTATTACTGCTGCTAAAAGTCAACTAATATTTCCATCTAAAAAAGAGAGTGCAAAACCCAAGAAGGCTAGTTCAACAAGAACTGGATGTTTAAAATTTTGCATACGTAAACTAACTGCTGACATTGAGGAAGAGCCAATACAGGGTTGGCTTGATGAACATTATCAGCTTCTGAAAAATGAGGCTCGTGAATTAGCAGTTAGGTTAAATTTTCTAGATGAACTTATTTCCAAGGGTGGCCAGTGTCAGGGAGCCTCCGAACGACACGATTCTATTCATGAAGGAAAATTTCATTATAAGGGTGAGGAGATTGATTTACAAGATGATGCAGCTATTAAAAAATTGCGAGACGAGATATATGAACAGTCATTCCGGTCATATTTCCGAGCATGTCAGAACCTTCTGCCATCCCAAGGATCAGGAGCCTGTAAAGATGGTTTCCAATCTGGTTTCAAACCTAGTAAGGAAAGATCTTCTCTTTTTACCATTTCTGCTACTGAGGTAGATTTTAGCTTGTCGAAAATCGAAGGGGGTGATGCTGGGATGATTGAAGTGTTGCAGAAGCTTGATCCCGTATGTCGTGCACATAACATTCCATTTTCGAAACTTTATGGTGGAAACATTACTTTGCATACTGGTTCACTTGTCGCTCGGATAAGAAACTACACATGTCCTTTATTTGCTGCAACTTCAGGTCGTTGCGAAGGCCGTCTTGTGCTGGCTCAGCAGGTATGTATATTTCTTTCTTTACTCTCTCCCTCTTGTATGTACTTTCATGCTAATGATACATGCTTATCCAATTGATAGTACCTAATATAAATTGCTACCTGAACTCCCCACTCCACTCTTGAGGCCTTCATTAGTTGCCTTTTTTACACCTTGAGTGCTATTTGTCAAGACTTGCGTCCTGACTTACTAGGTTCATGCCTGTAGACACAAGACTTGGGACAACTGAGGTGTGTGTTCAGTTACCTTGCTATCTCTAGGCTTTTTACTGCTTCCCTTAGCTTTATTGTTGCTTTTTTGGCCTAGAATGTTTTATATACTTTCTGGGTAATTTTAGACAATAAAACCCTAAAATCTAGAAAAAAAAAGAATTGGATAATAGAGAACCAATGTAAAAAAAAAAAAAAAA
>CAIGRS010123221.1:0-16508 GCA_903798395.1 Fraxinus floribunda
ACAGTGAAAAAAACGACGCCGTTGAGTGGGATGAGGAGATGTGGAATCGATTTGATGAGGCTGGATTCTGGAGAAGTGCTTCTCGAAGGGCTGAGAATGATTAGTCATCCGTTCAGGAACATCTGAATTCATATACCTAAAAGTTTAAAGTTAGGGGTATAATCGAATTTGTAAAGTGGTTGAAAGAAATTTCACAATCGAAAATTTATGTCAAAAAAATCATACTCCATGGGATTTTGCATCTGAAAATTTACATAGGATGACTTTTTGAGATGTAAAATTTCGAAATTTTTTTATGTTATATTTCATATAAAATTTTCTAATAAAATGATAAAAATTATATTGAGAAATTTGTATCGCAAAAATAATAAATGTTGATGAAATAATTAAATTTTTTAAAGAAAATGCAAGTTAGACGTCTTTCTTTAAGACTCATGTTTAATGTATCTTTAACTATTTTTGATATCGATTTAGACTATTTGATATGATTATAATGTAGTTCTAAAAATAGATTTGAGATGATATAACCAATTTGTAGATTCGTTTAGCGTACGATCGTCGGAGAATTTTTAAAGTTAGTATGTTTTCGCAAATTTTGAAATACTAATTTTGAACGACCCACTTTGAAAAGTCGTAACATTTGTTACGATTGATCCTTTTGTACGTTATTAACGACATAGAAAATTAGACCGTGAGCACTTCGAAATGGTATTAAGAATGCAATATTTAAATTTCGTTCCACATCTCATAATGACTTCAAAAATTGAAACAATAACATAGAAAATTTAATGGTGAAAAAAAGGGAGCAAGGTTGGGGGGTCAGGTCACCCCCTGCTTCCGCCCATGCATGTATGAAATTGATCTCGTTTAATTGTTTACTTAAGCAACTTTTTAAGCTATCATAAACAAACACTAGACGAGAAAACATATGCCCATCGGCTATCGATACAATTTTGTGTATGTTGTCCGTCTCTTCTTGTTGGAATGAAATGGTGAAAAATGGTTCATATAGGGGATTCATCAACTATATTTTTTTGAGGATAAATCTTAGTCTTATGTGTTTGTTAATCAAAGCTTGATCGATTGTCGTGTTTAGTCTTAAATGTATAGCTTTTCCTTTTCTTCTTCATCACATTTGATTGATAAAAGAAGGATTTACAACTTTTGCTTCCTTATTCATGCCAAATCTCTTCCTCAAATTACAATCAAATTGAATTTGAGGGAAGACATAAGTCATAATTGTTACGCCTCGTCATTGAGGCTCAAGCGAAGCATACGTGGCAGTTCAACCGAAACTCAAGACGAAGTTCATGTGGCAGCCACCTATTTGCGCCTCATTAGTCATTAAGGCCACACTCCATCTCCAAGGGAGGCGAAATAGGCGCCTCAAACGAAGTCAACTAGCTATTGGTCACACGAATGTACATTTTTCGATGTCAACAATAATTATAGGAGATTAGTAGAGAAGAAAATAAATATTGCTCTTAAAACACGTCTCTTGTTTAAAATACGTCTTCATGCTTTAACCTAAACAAAAATCAAAATTTCATAACTTGTTGGAACCAAAAATGGTTCAAAAAGTATGTTACATTGATTGTGTTCTTAACCCATCAAAGTTCGTTTCTTTCGGTATCTTGATTGTATACTCATCACATATTAATGATTGTATACATCAAAGTATGATAAAAATGTCCAAACAATGCCCAGGTCAGATTCTCCATGCCCTTTGGAGGTATTTCATTGATTTATTTTAGTAATATAATTTGAGTAATATTTTACTATTTTAGTTTGTTCTTTATTTTTCCCTTGTTTCTTAAGATTTTATGATTAAATACTAAATTTCATTTTAGCTAAAATAGATATTATTATATTTTATGTACTAATGTTTTGAATAAAATTATATTTCTATTATCTCTATTTTTTGTAATTGTAACAATTATTGAAATAATAATGGGGTGGGTCGGGTTGAGTTATGGCCCCCGTCCCTTGCCTCTTCGATAATTTTTGGGTGGGGAACATGATGGGGACTAAAAAATTTTTTTTAGGAATAACGGAACTTTTCATCTCGATTGCTTTGCCTCAAATCTTTCTATTTTATTTTTTTCATTTGAAATAAAAAATAATACTAGAATAAAATAAATAATCGATCATGACGGTAAATGAAAATATTTTAATCCCATGCTCGTCTGGCCTCCTAAAAGTACTCGACGAAATGAGGATCGAGATGACCACACTGTCCATTGCTATCTATATATCCTTGTTTGTTTATTTATTTATTTAATTTTTTAATATGATTTAAATTTTAAAATATATAAAAATTAAAAATAATAATCGAAAGGATCTTGAGAGGGAGTATATTCAAATGCAACAGGGCATTTTATCATCACCGCACTGAGTTTGAGATGTGCTATCAATTATCAGTCTAAAATTACTCATTCATATGATTTGGCATGAGAACTTTGATGGTTATTATTTAAAGAATTAAGCTCTTTTTGTCGAAAAGAATTTGTCATCATAATTGTCATACATTCACATAGGAATGGGGACCTACGCGGGATTCATGTGAATAAAAAATTTCAAAAAATTGCCCCTTCCTATTGTCAGCGTGCTGCCAGAGAGAGCAAGGGTGTCAAAAACTCCGTGACAACATAGCAACATTGGTATTTAATTTTATTTTTGTGTGTGTAAATTTCTCATTTTTCACTCACACATTCATGTAATAAAATATTTCACACGTAAATTCAAAATTGTGTGTTTGAACCACATTATTTTATAAGAATGTATTCTAAAATAGTAGATTGATGGAGCATGTGTAGTTGAAAAAGAAGGAAAAAATATTGATGTGATGAAAAATATTATTTTATTGAAGAATTTGTGGTTGAAAATGAGTAGAAAAATGAGAATGAAAATTTTAATGTGTATCAAATAGAAACTAATTCTATATCCTAACAATATATTCTTCTAAAGCCCTGTTTGATATGAAATTTTTTTCATGGAAGCAAGAACTTGTTTTCCTTTTCTAAATTTTGGCTTGTTTGATTGCAAAGTTTTCCCTAGATTTTGGAAAAAATTCTAGACACAATAGTAAAAAAAATTATCACTTTTATTGTCAATTTCCATGCAAAACAAAGCCAAACGAATGATATTCGGTATGATAATTTTTTTATTTTTTTATTTTACAATTAGAACAAATTCTAGATCCAATGGTAAAAAAAAATATCACTTTAATGAACAATTTTCACAAAAATAAAGTCAAATGGGCACCAAACTTTCAACATTTTTTAGGTGAAAAATTATACCAATCAAACACAATTAATTATAATTCTAAATAAAATAAATTATTGACAATTCAATTATCTATAATTCATTTTCTTTCCATCTAAATTCCACATACAATCAAATGGACTTAAAAATCATTTCAAAATATTGTTTTTCTCCGGTCTAAACTGCATCGATCGATGCCACGTGTTGGTACTGTAGCTGGTGGAAGACAAAACAACAGGGGATACTTTTTCTTTCGTTCCTTGCCGTGTGTTGAGTGGGACTCAGTCATCACCGCCAGAAGAAGTAAACAATAATAATTCTTTATAAACCAACAAAAACAAAAGTCTTCTCCTCCTTCATTCTTAGGTTTCTTTCTTCATTTTCTACAGATTAATCTTCTCCATCTTTTTCACACTCTGTATATGCTGATCGTTGCTTCATTGCTCTCATCTTTGATCTACTGTTAGGTTGGCTCAATTTTATTGATTACCCATCCAAAAATCTGTGTTGCCTCAAGGTAATTTGCATTTTTGTCTGTGATTATGTGAATCTGTTGTGTTTCAGTTACTGGGTTTGGCCCCTTTTTCTTTCCCTGAATGTCATTATAGTTATGAATGCAAAGTTCCCATTTTTTTGGTGTGCCTCTTTTTATTTGGGATGAAGATCGTTTTTTTTTTGGGATTTTCTAGTTCTCAATTTTGGTATTAAGGTATGGTTCTATGGTACAGTTATAGAAAAGGGCGATTTTATTTTGTTTTTAGATAAATATGTTTTTTAATGTTACAGGCCCTAATTGTTGAACTGTTCATACCTGAACCATTTTTGTTTCTCACCACCGAATTGTGAAGTAATATTTTTGGTCCCCTTTTATAATTTAAGATTCATTTTTGTATTAGTGAGTTGACAATTTGTATGCTTTTTGCTTATTGTACTTTCGGGCATATGGTGCATAATTTGGTCTTAATTTTGTTAAAACTAGTGATTTAAACATTTCTTCGATTTACTTACAATTTCTTTAAGGAACTTCGTGTTCTGTTTATAGATTTCGAGATTTGTAAGAGATGGAAGTGGGGAAGGTATCTGAGGACCATTTGACATCGGCTGCAGCTTTTGTGGAAGGGGGAATTCAAGAAGCATGTGATGATGCTTGCAGCATATGCCTTGAAGCTTTTTGTGGAAGTGATCCCTCAACGGTATGTATTATGATCATTAGTCTAATAATTGTGAATTGAGATTGACCTCTTGTTGATTTTATTTGTGTTGTTTCATTTGCAGATGACATGTTGCAAGCACGAGTTTCATCTTCAATGCATCCTTGAATGGTATAAAAAATTAGCTTCCAGTTTAAAGAATGATTTATTTTGTTGGTTTATTGATGTGGCCATATCCTTGTAGACGAGACTTATTTATCTGTTTGCACCGAATTGTTACATAAGATCAAAGTGATTTATTTTAGGAAAGTTTCATGGTTTAGTCGGAGGAGCGTGACTGAATGTATATTATTGTAGCCTGTAGGTGTGTTTTATTGCATATACTGTAATCATGAATTCATAATTAGTTCGCTCATGGGAAGCATGTTCTTGAGACAACTATACTATTGCGATATTGTACATATCTGTTTTATATATATATTGGTCCATAATATAATAAGATGGAGAAGTTTTTTTGACTAACTTGCATGAGGCCATGATGTTTGGTCTGTCCATTGGGCTTAAGGGACTTCACTAGCATATTGGTTAAAACACGTCATTTTTCCAGGCTTAGATATGCGACTAAGGATACTATTGTGCAGTAGTATGAAAATAATAGAGGAGAGTCACTCTATAGGGAACCACTACCGTTTTTGGAATCTCATATAGTAACTTTACTTTTATCCATATTCCTACTTTCACCAAATGGATGTTCCATGTACACCATCTTAGGACTACTTAAACTAAAACCTTTAGATTTTGATGTATTATGAAGTTCTAACTTTTGATTAATCCAACTCCCGAGTCTCGTGTACTAAAATCATGTCATCCACTAAAGATCTACCTAGAAACCTCATCTTGGAGTGCACATAGATTTCTAAAGCGAAAAGATAAGGGAACCTTGATGAAAGCATACAGTGATGAGAAATTCTCTACGAGTATCGCCACTACCCCTTAAGCTCGTGACTACTCTAGCATAAATATGCTTGATAATGTTGATTTATTTGTAGCGATATGTTACAACACGGTTATGACATAACTGAAGGCCAGTAAATGCAGCTAATGTTTGCACTCAAGAATGTCCTAGGACCGCGATAAATGTATGGGCATGCAAGACACAAAGGGTTTAAGGTTAAAACTAGTTAGAAATATGTACGCCTTATGGTCAAGTTAGCCATGAGTTTGGCTTTGGAATAGTATGATATTGGGCGTGCTGGTCTCGAACATTAGAGCCTAGACCCACCACATGAAATCTTTGGAAGAGCTATTCCTGCTGGCTGCTGCTACTGTGTATGTTTGAACATAAAAATTGGAAAATGTATCCTCTCTTTATACATACGTTACAAGGTGTCCATTACTATGTTATAATAGAAAAAAGGTATACCAAGAAACACAGTTCTGAATTTACTGAAGAAATGACCTTCACTCTACTCTAGCTATGCAAGGGAGGGAGAGACTTGCACAAGTCTCTCCTGAAGAGAGTTTTCTGCTGATTTTCTGTCAAATTTGGCTTTGTTAGAGACGTGAACCTTCAAGCCTCTTGATCTTTCTTCTCAGTTTCTTAGAAGGTTAAAAAATTTAGGTGAGTTGAGAGTTCTTCAGAAAGGGATATCTGATTCTGTAGAGGCCAGGACTGTTGAACCATTATGGCTTTCTTCTCGGTCAATTGAAAACATCAGAAAGGAAAAGGACAAAGCTGGTGATTTCTTCAATTTAAAGGCGGGGCACCTTAGGCTTGCTAATTTTCTTGCTCCAAGTTTTGAGTCATTCTTTTACATTTTTCTTTCGAGACTGAATTATCCTGGGAGGCAGAGAGGGAGATTTGAGCAGTGAGGCCATTTAATTGTTACTTTGGACTTTGTGACCTTTTAATTTACAGTTGTCATTAGTCCTCAGATCACATGAACAAGAGAAGCCATTATTTGATAGTACCTATTTCTGCATTTTATTTTTCACCAAAATATTTTAATGTTTAAAATCTATATTAGTTCTATCCATCGTAGCACGTTACTGTAAGATGGTGGTGGTGGACAAATGTTTTTATTATTTTACGATAAATCTGTAGGTGCCAGAGAAGCGCCCAGTGCCCAATGTGTTGGCAGTCTATCAGCCTGAAGGATCCCAGCAGGTAAACTAAGTTGACCTTTCCCTGCTTGTCAAGTTTCTAAACTGTTACTTCTGTGTGTTCTTATTTGAAGAGGAGCCTCATTATGTGTTTATTCGGCAGCCAGGAATTGCTCGATGCCGTGGAGCATGAGAGAAATATGCGGATGAATCCACCTAGAAACACAGCTATATTTCATCATCCAGCCCTGGGAAACTTCGAATTGCAGCATGTTTGTGATCCCTTCCCAATGTTTATTAACATTCTCTCTACTTCATTTTCAATTTAGCGACCTGATGTTGAATTTATGATGGCTAGATCAGGTGATATAATTTTTTTATTTTTTTTTTTAAAACTTTTGTTGCAGTTACCAGTTAGTGCAAGTGACTCTGAACTTGAAGAGCGCATCATTCAGCACTTAGCTGCTGCTGCTGCGATGGGAAGGGCTCGTCAGATTGCCAGGAGGGAAGGTGAGAGGAGGTCTTCTACTCGAACCCATCCCCGATTTTTGGTGTTCTCAAATAATCCGAATCCAAATTCTGCTACTTCGCCTGCGTTATCTCCTGCTCAAAGAGGTGGTCCTGGACCAATTCCTGCAGCCATGATAGCTAGCTCGAATTCACCATTTATTACCCTTGGAGAAGATTCTGCACAGCTTATTACCCCACGATCTTCCTCCCAAGCTGACCACATCACCACCACAGCAACAGGATCAGGTGCTGTTGCTAATCAACTTGGAACTTCCTCGAGCAATAGGTACCTATATCTCTTGATCTTTGTTTCAAGTTTTCCAACTCCCTCATGGAGTTAGTATGAGTTCACTTTGCTGGTCATCGCTGCTTATTTGTTATGTTATCTTTTAGGAGGTCTCCTGCTCAGACTTCCCCCAATAGTCAAGATAGAGCTGGACCATCAGATTTCCAGTCATTCTCGGAGTCTCTGAAATCTCGACTGAATTCATTATCTGTGAGGTGCATAAAACTGGTTGCATGTTATTTACTCCCCTCGTCCTATTGTTAATGTCATGTTAAGTTTTCTTGATGTGCCAAATTTAGCATACAGTTTTGAGATTTGATGTGTGCCATTCATTGCCCATCAACTTGACTTGAATTGCTAAAAGAATTAGAACAGAAGGAACAAAAAGTTGGTGGAGGGACAATGCAGATATTAGATCTTTATACTCAACCAAACACATAAATACTTTGACTGCCGAAAATATTTTTTGGTCGAAAGCAGTGAGTAAATTGTTGACGAATCATGTGCTATGTGCATTTTCCCCCCAGATACAAAGAGTCCATAACAAAGAGCACAAGAGGCTGGAAGGAGAGGTTGTTTGCTCGCAACAGTTCAACGCCTGACCCCGGCACTGAAGTTCGTAGAGAGGTTGACCCAGGTACTGCAACTGTGCCACGCATGATGGATTATCTTGAGATTGCAGACGATAGAACCGACGTGGCTCCAGTATCAAATGATAGAACCAACGTGGCTCCAGATACAGTGGAACTCGAGACTGTAGAGATGGGTGGAAACTCCCATTTGACCGAGGTCGAAACACCGCCTCCTTGTGCTGCTAGTTCAGCATCAAACTAAGTGTTGATTCAGGAATTGTATCAAACTCGTATTGTTAACTTTTGATGGTAAGTTCTATTCTGGGTAGTGTCATGACAGGCTTTGGTATGTTAATTTGTACTTATTGTTACCATGGCATTTGGAATGAGTAATGCTATTTGTCATTACTAATGGCCATCATCATGTTTAGTTGGAATTGAATGATAGGTCCAATAACTAGGGTCACATGTCCCTGCATTTAACTGAACCTATCATTTTATGTCAGTGCGCTGCCGCTAGGGTGATGATATTCATCAATGATGATAAATAGCATTATTCATTTGAAATTTGCAAATGAACTCAGGATTGGTGGTTAGTTTATAAGATAGGAAGCTTCCTTCTTTGCCACTAAATTGAGTTTCTTGTATATGATTGCACTAGCAATCTGATAAGTTAGCTTCCGTTGGCATTAAAGAATTATTCCCGACCGAATCTCCTAGATTTTGAAAATGCTGACTAGGATTTCAAAGGTTATTTCATGCATGAACTTCTGTTAAAATTCACTGGTTTCTGATGCTGAACATGGAGCAGTGTGACTGGAGTCGATTCATTCATGGGGTCATCGTACAAGTTTTTTTATTTGTGAAACTACTTACAGAAGCTTTTGGCGTTTTTGTTTAAATCATTTATATGATGTTTAGTAATGTCATGCGATTCTAGTGTAATGACATTATATCTGATTGTTTCTCTCTTATCAGGTACCGGTACTACTGTGATGATGATGTTCGTAATCAGTCTTTTAAGTTACGGTAACAGGTAACTCAAAAAGAGTGTTCAAAGAGTCTGATGCAATAAGGGAACAGTGCTCTTCGCTTGAAACGAGTATGGATCGGATGCTGTAGTGGTACATTGGTTTTCAATCTCAAAATTATTTCTTATGTTTTTTGGTAATGAGCATGTTATTGTAGTTGAACTAGGGGAACGATGTTTGTTGTGCAGACATGTATTCATTAATCAATTTGGATTAATCTGTCGAGATTTATTTAATGTTGCCTGATATTTGAACTTCTTGCCACCTTTTCCTCTCGTGATCTGGTGTTCTTTTTCCCCTGCATTGGTTCCTGGTGGAATACCTGGACGCAAAGTTGTTATCTGTTATTGCATCATCAGTGGCACAGAATTTGCAAATCTTGTCCAAATAATTTGTTAGGGGAGTCTACTAACACAATTACACAAACATTATTTAAAGTGTTGAGATTGTAAGCCAATCAGGCCTGCTGTTAGGCCTGATATGCCGAGCCTCTTACTTTTTTAGAGAAGTTGGCTTAACTTGCTTTATACTTCTTTCTCAAGCATGGACATATTTTTGGCTGAAATACCAGATTCATTGTCAATTAGGACTGAATGGTGATTTCTATTCTTCAAGTTTGTCGAGCCAATTTATGCTCCCTATAGATGCTGAAACAACGTCCTCCACCCTAACCAAAACAATCCAAGAAAAGAAGAAGGCGAGTTTACTTCTGAAAGGAACATCAGTTCTAACAATTCTGTTGTCCTCTACCAAGAGGATTGGAAATGTTTCAAAAACAAAAAAGGTAATATACGATGCTGTCCTAACCATCCAATTGCTGCTACATTTTTATTATCAATTGTGCCTGCCCTGGATAATCTTCACGAATTTTAGATCATGCTTCTAATAAACTTTAATTATGGATTACGTATGATTATTTCAAAGAGTTCATGCGATTTTCATTTCTTCTTCATCGAAGAGGACCCAGAATTTCGAAGATTGTTCCCATCGTTGAAGTCGAAGTGTAGGATTGCTATAAGAAGAAATACATCACAATTACTATAAGAAGAAAACTGTAGGTTTTACGAACAGATGAAAAAGCTTCTTTCCATTACTCATCCTTGATGGCACAAGAGCAATTCTTTTTATTGCCAAATAAATAGTTCTAACATTTTCATATAAAATATGAAATGCATGGTTGCCATTAGAATAAGAATTATACTTGGTGTACATAATGGACACCATAATGGTGTCCATAATGTACACANATGTACACCAAGCACTACCGAATAAGAATTATGAACTACACAAAAGCCATATTATTTCTAGATATAATATATATCAGACATACTGCAACATTTATGAATGAAGTGTTAAAACCACAGTTTTAACCAAGTAAATGACTAGCAGGATGAGGCACTTTATAATTACAAGTAACCTTTAATACTAAAAATGAGGAGGCTACACCAATCCTTAGTCTAATTTGTAAACTGCAATAAATGGCATCAAGACACTTCCAATCCAAAGCTTTCCATCCTTCTCCTCGACTTCGCTCACAACTTTAACTACTTTTCCTTGCCTGTCCTCCAAAATCTTTAAAAGTTTACCTTCCGGGCTGTACTTCACGATCACTGCTTGAGGAGGGCCTCCAAGTTGCATCAGATAATGGAGCTTAGCAGGAATTGGAAGCTTCAGCAAGAACAATCTGAGTTTTGGGTATAGAGCTGATAAATGAGCATATATGGTTCTTCTACAGTGAACTGCTACCCAAAAGTCACCATCTTCGTTTGTTCGGACATTATCAGGAAAGCCAGGCAGCACAGCCATTACCTCGGAGGTCCCTGCTTTTTCACCTTTCAACCAGTACTTGCGCAACCTATATAATTAGAGCAAAAAGTTCAACATGTATGGGATTCCTGTCTGGCATGTGTAATATCATTCACATTTAAAACGAACAAATGGACATACCTTCCAACCGAACCCTCACAGAAAACGAAGAATGAACCGTCCTTACTTAGGGACAGTCCATTTGGAAATTGGAGATTCCGAAAAAGAACGGTGGTTTCTTTTGTATGTGGATTGTATTTAAGCACCCTCCCACTATTTTCTCCAGAAAAAACTAACTGCAGAAAGTTCCTGAAACAAGTACCACATGAGAAATACAGAAACCCATCCAGAAGGGAATATAATAGAAAAGACACCATATGGTGCAATTAGTTGGTTTTGGGTCATAGATATTATACTAGAATAAGATATTACTCTTTTCTTCCGTCTCATTAAACTTCAACCAAGAAAGTAATTAAGGCTACGAAATTCCTATTCTATCTCGTAATTGATTTGATTCAGATGCACAGAGTTGAAGGTCAACATCAATTTTTGAGGATTGAACATGGTAAATATACTTGACCTACCTTCTTTGGTATTTAGTGCTGCTATCTGTGAAATAAATGTTCCCTTCGTCATCAATGTCCAAGTCATTTGTAAATCCCAGTCGAACTCCTTCGGCTTCAGTTGCCAGCGATGTTGCTAAGCCACCTTCAGGCCCGACTTTCATTAACCCAAAATATGCATCCGCAATGTATAGATCACCTGTTCTTTTGCCAAATCTTAGCCCCAAAGGCCTGCCACAGATGTGCTCATTCTTCAAATAGTTCATAATCGAAGGTTTTGGATCGCATAGGCCAGACCTGAAGATTTGACCACTGATTTAAAAAATAAAGCAGAAAATGACAACCCACAGACAAAACTTGAGAAAAGGATAGGAGATGAAGAATTAATAGTGAACACTCCTTCCATAAAATGGCCTCTAATTATGTGTATCGACCAAGCTTATATGATATGAGGAAACACAGAGGACAATGCATTCAGTTGTCAATATTTAAATTAATAGATCCCATGAAGGAAGACCAAAATGAATGTAGCCTCGAACCCCAATGATTATTTCTTCAGTACTAGCTCACAAAATGAATGCAAGACAAAAATAATGCACGAGTACTAGCTCACAAAAAGTACAGTAGCCATTATGTACAGAAATATCTGGCCAGCTAAATCCCTAACAAATAGATACCTTATTCGTGCAATATAACCAAGGAAACATCTCTCATTCAGTTAATTAGTCACCACGGTGTAATAAGAACCTATCGTAAATATGTCATGGGATTTTTTGACAGAAAAAATATGTGACAAGGAAATTATGAATGTATGTATGCAAGAAACTGGCTTGTCAGAACACTAACCAAAAAAAGGAAAGAACGCACCTGTCACGTCGTAACTAAGCACAAATCATGCCACACAATGGAAGATATACAATTTAAAACCTAAGGATGGGTACACCATAACAATTCATAACCTGAACCTATATGTCCAAGTTCATCGACCTTGTAATTTCAATTAAAATATTGTGTTTCAATTTAGGCCATGTTTGAGCCACCTTTTTTTTTTTTCGCATTCTTCTACTCATTTTCAACTACACATTCTTCAATAAAATAATATTTTCCATCACATCAATAATTTTTCCTTTTTTTTCAACTACATATTCCCCATCACACTGTTAGAGACTATTTCCTAAAATAGTCAAGTAAATAGGTTTACCCTTTTGCCCTAATTCTTACCCTAATATAGTATGAACTACTTGTATATATACACATATTATTTCTATGAATCAACAGTAAAAATGCATTTTTTTTTCCAAAAATGTGCACCAAACGGGGGCTTAATAACCAAAGTGCTTCAAATATTCGACAAATATTAAATCCTTGACCATCATTTAAAATAAATATTAACAATAGATTCAAAAGCCTGTAATCAGAAATAAATCATTTTTAGTAGTTATATACCTGAGAGAGTTTGTTGGCAAACAAATGATTTTTGCCTTGCACAATTGTAGCACCCTGCTTTTCTTCTTTTTTTTTCCCTACTTCCCAAGACTTCCCCACATCAACATCACTCTCTATTCCCTCTTTTTCTCTCTCTATCCCTGGTTTCTCTTACCCCTCCCTCCCTCTCACTCACCCACACATTCTCACACATTTCTCTTTCCATTATACCCCCCTCTCTCTATTATTCTTTCACTCTCTCTATCCCTTATTTATGTCACCCCTTCTCTCATTCACTCACACATTCTAACACATCCTTTTTCCACTATCTCTTTCATTTATTGTTTTATTCTCTCTTATATATTCACTCTCTCTTTCACTCAAACTCACTCTTGAGTCTTGTAATATTCACATATAACAAATTAAATTATAGAAGGAAGCAAATGGAATTTCAATCACTTCAGTTCAACTTTTGCACTTTTCGAGGTAGGACACATTATATGCGCAAGTTGGTTGCCCCTTTACTATATTGTCTTATTTATGTACTTCTCTACATGAAATACTAATTGACCTTTAGGTCCTCTATGAAATGTGAGGTTTTGCGGGATTTTTTTTCTAGAATTATGTCTTCTAGAGCTATCACTCGATTACCGACTGCTCTTGATGAAATGATGGTATGAATTTTTTGAGTTAAAATGTTGATAACTTAATGTCGTATTTGGGGACGTATTTTGCTTTTAATACTCATCTCTATTTTATTACATATTTCAGGTTAGTTCGCAGGTGTGGCGAAATAGTGAGGGGATATGCGTAGGGACTAATCATGAAAGTGTGAGAATTAAGTCTTTTTTTATTTTTCTTGTCAAATGAACTTTAACTTTATGAGCTTGTAATTAAAGCATTTTAGTTATTGCGAGACTTGAATTATGAATATTATATGCTGAAGTATAATTAATCCAAAGTTTAATAAGATAAAAAACCTTGTCATATTTTACGATATTGTCACAAATATAAATATATAAAGTTACGAAAATCTAGTAGTTTTCTTAGAAAATTTTAATATATTACAATGTATTTTTCTCCATTTTATGAATAAAACAAACCATAACATAATCATTCTCTATAAATTCTCTAAGACTGATATGTCCATCAACAACACATTAATAGTTCTCATTACTTATAATGGTGTTTTTTCTATTCCAACATGTAAATAACAAATATTGTTGGCAAAAGTATGCATTGGAGAAGTAATTAGTAAGCAATGGCCAATGGTACAAGGTCAATAAGGCGGTGAGGAGAAGTTATGAACAATTTCAAGAGAACTATTACCTATGAACCAATTTACCAAATTGTTGTAAGCAAGCTCAGTTATAGTCTCCAAGATTGCCTCTAACAACCTCTATTTGAGAAGTAGACAAATATTTAAAGTGGTGGGAACAATTGTCGAAGTGTTTTCCTGAAGTAATTAAGAAACTTAACGTCTAAGACACATAAAATGGTAGAATATAAACCACGGAAGCAGTCAATTTAACCTCCGTTTACAAAATTTATAATCATTTATAATTGGTCAAACTTCATTTACAACAATGCATTCCAGTGGACTCACAAATATTATTCACTTATCCACCACCCATTTCAATCTATTTATAAATTGAAGTGTTCATAAATTCTTCCCAAACGAAGGCTTACTTGGAAAAAAAAAATTAATAACATTAGAAGCATCAATAGTATAGAAACATGGAATGAATAGGCCATTTTAGAGAACTTGTCCATGACTACGTAAAAAAAAATCATCAATCGTAACTCCTAGTAGTTTTGTGCAATCCCAGGACAAAGCCCATTCTAAAATCACGCCCAAGAGGTTTGTGGGACAGGAAAAAGGGTGTATAAACCAGAATTTATTACTTAATGTTACCTAATCAACAAGTACGCCGCTAAGATGCAATAAGAACAACATTATTTTTCAATGTAAGTCAATAAAACCTATTTTTCATCAGATATTTAGTCTTATCACTACACTAAAAACTTTTCAAGTGAAGTGCGAGGAATGCACAATTTAATTCTCCTGATAAGAAAGTTATATCTACATGAGTTATCGCATATATGTAGAAAATTGATGCTAACATTTGGATAGATAGGATACTTGTCCTTCATTCAATGAACCTAACCCTTCATTGATCAGAGTGAGGTGAATTTTGGTGTGCTTGTCATGACAAGGCGCGATGCGACACTCATACAAACGCTGGTCATTGTTGATTTTGCAACACTAAAAGGGCTAGAGACTTGAGAAGATCTGACATGGCCAAAGATATGATGTTACCCCATATTTGACTAGGGTTAAAGTCTAGCATAACAAACTGACACGGAAAATCCATCACGCTTGAGTCCTAAACGGGGAGCACCAGCTTAATTCCACTAGCTTGAACCAGCTCATGCCGGCAAGATCTGTCACCTCTACAGTACCAAACTCATTCTATAAGACATTGACCCATACTAAAGACAGGTTATGACCAAGAGATCGGAGCTTGGAGTCTGTAGTGGGGTGAAGCACCTGAGGTCAAACCTTTGAGCTCATAAAAAGCAGAGGACACAAGCCCAACCTATCATACAAGCGATCAACTTAGTAGTTACGCACAGCAAGGACAACTTAAATTAAAACCAAAAACTGACCACCGCATTGAAAAAGTTTCGTCCAATGCACAACCAGCAGGTAGGTGTTTTATAAGGGATCATCCGACATAGATCCTTATGAATTCCTAATGCAGGAACCCTACTCTGATGTGAGTCCACAATTATAAATAATTTGTGAGCCGAGTAAGCTACATACACTTTTAAGCCTATTGAAACTATGCCATTTTTGCGGAAAAAATGCCCTTAACCGATTTATGCCTAAGAGTGCAATAGGCCACAAGCCTCAGCTCCAATGGCTAAGTAGTCTGACACTTGTCTATTTCGAGAAATTATGATGGAAAGAGGTTCTATTCCTCTTGTTGACAAGATGTGGAATCAACAAACAGAATTTGTTCTATAAATAGAACTAAATTCCTTATGAGAGTACGAAACAGTCCAAGGCACTTGAAACCCCCAAAACAAATACGGAATTCCTCTTCATTAACAGCACGATGGAAAAACAAAAATAGGAACATAAAAGACAAATCTTTAATAAAGATTTCCTAAAACACTTCTAAACTGAAATCCATAATCTAACAATCATTAGGCCAAAAATTTAAAAACGAAAATTATACAAAACCCATTATCCAGAACTCACCGATTAGCCGAAGTATAAGCAAAATCAGTCCATTTATGGCCATCCCAAAAGATAACTCTCCCATCAGCCACACCAGTGTACGGGCCACGACCCATTGAATCGAATGCCATGCTCTCCGGTCCTTGCACTTCATTCAAGAACTTGATTTCTGATTTCTGGAGCAAATTTTCAGTGTCTTTTTCAACAGGTATTTCAGACCATGGTGTTATTTCCACCTTAAAAGCTTCAAAGTTCGGGAATCCAGAAATTGGACTGTGCTTGAATGGGTCCACAGCACAATATATGGCCAACAGAAGGCTTATTCCGGCAAATATTCCGAGAGGCGTCATTGTGGGGATGTATTTAAGGTTGTCGAGTGTTTTCCTCTTGAATTGTTGTTGTAGTGCGTTTTGTTTTGTCTTCGCAATCTCAGTCGCCTCACGAATTGAATTTTGGATGGGACTGATGGAATATGCGGTACTTGAAAGTACACATAACACTTGGACATAATTGCAAATGACAATCCCTTTATTGCAAATGACGGTCCTCT
>CAIGRS010123226.1:0-14115 GCA_903798395.1 Fraxinus floribunda
AACAATTAATTCTATTCATAAAAAAATTCTCTAAAAAGGGGTTTGAAAATTCAGTATCATAATTTGGAATTTGGAGATATTAGTTTTTCAATGTATTTTACACATCTTCATAAGTCTATAAACAAGTTTGGAAGTTTATTAACTGTTTAATTATAAAACAGATAGAAATGGGTGCTGAATGAGTGGTTAATATTTGAGTCTCTCTTAGGATAAAAGCATCTTGAGTGTTCAAAAATGGCAACCGGATCAATCTTGATATGACCTAGACAGTGACTTCAACAACTGGTCATGCTGTAATTGTTTAAATTAATTATGGAGAAAACTTGGAGAAATTTAATAAATTGAATTTCAACACATAGCAAGATAAGATATTGTTTTATCTTATTATCCTGAATCTTGCAAGGTTCTTGACTTAGATTGCTCGAAAAATATAAAGAAAGGGAGATATACAAGTTACCAATGTACTTGATGTTGACCCCAAAAAATGAATTCAACAGATGTCGGAACCACTCTTGTCAAGTCAAGTACTGTTCCGACGCGTTCTTATCGGAATAACGCGGTAAATAGACGAAGATGGACGCGGGAGGCACTTTGCTGCGAGAGATGAAAATGTTCAAACTCCGGCAGTATAAAGCGAAGGCAATCGCACTAACAACGATCGTCAGATGTAAACCTACGATACACAATGTCACAATCAACGAGGATATAGGGAAGGAAAGATAAAAATGAGCGTTGAAGTCATTGTATTGCCTATTGAAATTTGTGTACAACGAACTTGTAAAGATGATCAATGAGTATTCTACTAACTGTTTCTATGGACTTCTTAAGAGTTTCAAGTGTATACTTTTTTGTATATGATTGCCAAAAATCCAACCCCAATTTCTTACAAAGCGAACCTATTAATGCTGTCTTGATCGACGTGGTGATCGTTAGATCAGAACCACGTGGTCTCATCTTCTGAATCGGAGTTTCACATCATTGTCTACTCATACAATTAATGTGTTGAAAAAGGATAAGTCGTTCTATACAATATACTGCAATATTGACAAATTTTATTACAGATGTTACATTATCACTTCTAAGAGATCTCCGAATCTGTTGCATGGGATAGCTTCAGCTCCAAGGACTTCGGATGGTTTGAGAGCATCAGAGAGTTTCATAGATCCTCAGCATAAGTTGTAGTGCTTCGTCCTTAAGGTAGTGGTTCAATATGGACTTCAGATTTTGGTGTAAAGACTTCGGTCTTGTTTGACTTTGTCATAATTTGACCTTGTGAACCTTCATTTAACTTTCTTGTTGCCTTCCTTCCCACGTAGCTTTCCACGTGGCAACTTTACTTTGAGCCTCGGAGGTGAGGCGTAACAATAGTCCCCCAAGTCTATGCATGATTATTTATGTAATGCGTGGACTTTGAATGTTGAATAAATTAAAATATTAATTTTTTTTTACAGGGGGAATAGCTTTTTGCACTGCCATCATAGTCGGGAATATACATGATTCGCGTTGAACCTCTGCAAGTGATGTCCGAAGTGGTTTACTTCGAGGAGGGTCTCCTGAAGAAAAGCGATTCCGAAGCTCTTCCAAAGTGCCTTCATATACATCCGGAGCACTGTCTGAACCGGTTGAAGTAAAGGGGATCAGACGCTCTTAGGACCTCAGAGTGACAGTTACAAGGTGTTTTTGATTTTAACGAATTTGAAAAACACGAGGCGTCCTTAATTATGGCGCCTCAATGATTTGATGTCGTTATATGTTTCCAAGAAAAGGCAATTGAAGCGGTACAACTTCCAACACACGCAATTGTCGCCGTATTTAATGCGCAATGACAGATGTCTCCCACGAACCTTGTGAATTCCAAACGCATGAGAGTACGTGTAGCAGACGTCTTGATTTGGGCCTTAGAAGACGAAGCGTCGTATGTTCTGAGTGGCTTAGATTTAAACTTTCAAATGGACGGTTGGATGACCCGGATCAGGATCCAGCAGCTGGGGTTGAGCGGGTCTGCCTATAATTAAAAGGCACTAATTTTTGAGGGATTTTCTTTACTTTTGAGCGAATCTTTTGCATTTCTCTTTTCGAATTTCCAAATTCTTCAAGTATTACCAAGAACTCTCAAGTTTTTCTTCTCGAAATCCCTCTAAGTGCTCTTCTTCGTCAAGTTTTTTGAATTTCTTTCTTCTTTCTTCTAGTTTTTCCTATGATTCCCAACGTTCTTTCCTTCTCAATAATCTTTGAGAAACTCGTAAGTATCGCTTTTTTATCCTTCATTTTTATAGAATTTTTAGCAATCTTGTAAGTCAATGGCTTCTAAAAAATCTGTTGGGGGGAAACATAGATATTAGTGAGTTGGTGAGTGAGTTGGATTTTTCAGTTATAAACATTACCAACCACGAAAGAGCCATTGAGGCTGGGCGAGATACTTCCATTTCTAGGGGTGGTAATGGGGAGACGAGGTAGCCTATGGAGCATTAAAAATTCCATCTTCTGTATATCCAACCTACTTAGCAAACCTTAAGGATAATCATAGGATCTCCTACAACATCGAGCTCTTATCCTCGTCACCTAACAAGTAAGCCTGCTATCCTAGGCGGGGTTGTGTCGCCGTTAGTGAGTTTCTATTGAAGGCCGTCTTCCAATCCACCCCTTCTTCCGGGCAGTCCTTAGGCTTATGGATGGCCCCTACCCAACTTGTCCCCAATGCCTGGGCCCAACTAGTGGGCTCTTACTTTCTTTGGAAGGAGGCTTCCCTAGGCGAGGACATGCCTTTGCATGTTTTTCGAACAGTATATCAGCCTAGGTCCTTAGGTAAAGGGGATTTCAGGGGGTGGTACTCTTTATGTCATTGTCCCCATTTGTCCTGGGCTTGCCTTCTCCATAAAAGGTTGAAAGGAGACCTAGTTCTGGGTTAGGGGGAAGTGGCCGAAGTGTGAAGGTGACCTTGTCCCCCATGTCAAAGTTCCAACCTCATACTTCGAAGCTCATGAGTGAATTTTTTACTTTTTTGATTTTCTAAACTGACGAGGTCTGATACTTATATTTTTGTGTTTGTTTTACAGGGTCAGTTGAGTGGTTCGAGTTCACCTAGTATGACTGGGACACTCTTTCTGAAGTTTACAAAAAATCATCTGACGTGCGCGACTTCGGCTATCTGATCCAGTCAAAGCACTTTTTTGAAGATTTTGGCTTGATGGCAAGGAAAGGTAAGAGATTCTTACACTTGGTCATTTTTCCTTCTACTTTTCTTTGCAGAATCTTGTTGACCTTGTTCATTTCTTGTTTGTAGATAACTTTGAGAAGAGAAGGCACCTCACTCCTGATATGGCCACCATCCTCGTCGTTGCATCCACCTCAGAGAAGGGATTGAAACCCTCATATGCTGGAGAAAAGCAGGTGAGGGACAAAATAGATAGGACCAACAAGGAGACTACCTCTCAGGAGAAGGGACGACCCCCTATGTAAGATAGGGGGAAGAAAATTGTGGAGGAAGAGCCTAAGAAAAGGTTCAGAGTCACAACATAGGTGGCTCAAGGGACGTCCCTCTCCCCGCTTTGAGGTCCCAATGGGAGAAAAGCTGTTGGGAAGCTCGATGGTTGCAGCCTTTAAGGGCAAAAGAGGCCAACTACCGTGGAGCCCTAGAGGCATGACCCTACCAAGAAGGCCAAAGCTTCAAGTGACTCCACCACCTCTGAATCTTCTAAATCGAAATCTACAGTGGCCTCACGAGTCGATGACCAACAACATTTCATATGTACTGGATGGAGAAGTGAAAATCCTACATCGAGAAGAACGACGGCGTCGATGTCTTCGCCACAATGGTGGCACAGATGGGAAGGTCGTTTGGCATGGCCATAGAGGCTGAAGCCCTCTTTCAAAACTTTCAGAGCAAAAGTTGTGGGTTGGCTAATAAGGCTTCCCAGGCTGAAGAAGATGCTAGCAAGTCCAAGGCGGAGGTGGAGGCCTTGAAAAATAAATCTGATGAGGAGTTGATGAAGCTTGCTTCTGCCTTGACAGAAATTGAATCTTTAACAAAGGAGGTCCACCTATTTCAGAGCAAGGTGGCCTCTCTAATAAAGCGAGTGGAGACCTCTAATGCCCATTAAAAGCTGGCAGTTGAGGCCCTGGAAAAGGCTAACAAAGAGAACTCAGTTTTGAAGGGAAAAGTGGGAGAGCCGACCTCCCAGGTGGCTGGATGACGGAAAAAGTGGAGACCATTAAGAGTGATGCCGAGCTGGCCAGCAGAGACGATGAAAAGACGTTCCTCGCCAACTTCCACCCGACTGAAGCGTACAAAAGCGTTGGAAAGTATTGGAGGAGGTATGCTTATACTAAGATGATTGAGTGGTAGGAGGTACACACTCAAGGCGTCAACACTTCTAAGCTGAGAGCTGAGTTACTTAAGGATGAAGCGGAGGAGTCTGAGCCTCAAAATCTAGCAGAAGGAAACCAAGTAATCGAACTTGATGAAGATGCTGCTGAGAAAGTGGCCTCTGATGCGATTGTGCCCTTCGTGGTTCCTCAACCCCCACCCCCTAGGGCTTAGAACTTTAAATGCATTTTTTTGTATTTTTCGTCCAAGTGTAATAGCTTCGGCCTTCCAATTGTAAATGCTTTCTGCTTATTGAAGTTCTGCTTTTGTTCACTACTTGTGTTTACTTACTTTCCACACTTACTGCTGCTGCTCAATTCTGATGTGATTGCCAATATAAATTCGAACCACTTGGACTTCATCAATGACATCAAATTGAACTCAAAGTAACATCAACTTAATAATAACGTCAGATGTATAACAACTTCGAAAGCTTGATTACATCAATCTTATGAACCTTGAAGTTGAGTAACATGAAACATGTAATAAGGTCAGACCTATCCAGTGATGAACTTCGTAACAAAACTTAAATTTGACAAGTATTAGGAGGTCTGACCTAAAATCAAAGTATAACAATAGCACAATCAAACTTGTAGATATTTTACAAGTATTGGGAGGTCTACCCTAATAACTGGGTTTAGGATATGAGCACCTCAGACTTCATATAATGTATCAACTGAAGACCCTCTAATCACTTCGCAATTCGTTGAGCCAGATAATTATATTTTTAAGGTCAAACATGTTCGTAAGATTTAAATAATATCATACCTTCACAAGTTATACTTCAATAGTGACTCAAATATTAAAATTTTAACTTAAGTGTTTGAAGGTCGTGTCCCAAAGTAAACTTCTGAACTTAGGTACATTGATGTGTATGAGCTGAGGCATTTTAGTACTTCAAACTTTTAGTCTAGCTTATTTATTATTTGCACAAGTATGGGTAGTTCGTTTGCCTTATGTCTAAGCCTGAGGTTAAGTAGTTCGCCCAATCTGAGGTTCTCTTAACAACTTTGTTAAAGGTATGTTTTACACTTCCCAAGTACAAATGCAGTCCTTTTAGGACCCATTAGCAAGATTTTTCTTTTCACTTTTCCCCAGCGTATGGATGGCTTGTCCTTGCAGGACCACCTCCAAGGCTTTTAACCTTTTTGAAGGGAATTTTAGCTCATGATTAATATAACAAGAACTATTTTTATTGAATTCTAAAACTGCACTTACAATATGTTTTACATCATTGGTTTTACTTGCGTAAATGTTCTACATTACATGGATGGGGATGTGTCTTTCCATCTATATTTTCAATCTTATCAGTTCCTGGCCGAACCTTTGCACTGATGCGGTAAGGACCCTTCTACTTGGGGACCAAGGGTTTCTGTACCATGTTCCTTAGAGGGTGGAAATACTCTTCGTAGTACCAGCTCATTCAGACGGAATGATTTCTTCTTTACTTTTGAATTGTAGTATCTAGTCATTTTTCTTTTATAGGTGGCCAATCTGGTTTGAGAGTTATTCCTCCTTTCTTCAAGGAAGTCGAGTCCACATTTTCTCATCTCGTCATTATTCATTTCGTTGAAATGTATTCGTCGAGGAGATAATAGAACTACTTCAACAGAGCTCATAGCTTCGGTCTCGTAGGCCATAGAGAATGTGTCTCTCCTATGGCAATTCTACTTGTGGTTCTAATAGCCCAAAGTACTTGAGGCATGTCATCGACCCATGCTCCTTTAGAGGTATCGAGTTTTCTTTTCAGTGTGTACTTGATCGTTTTGTTGACAGCTTCGACCTACCCATTTGCTTGGGGTGATGTGGGAAGGAAAAATGTTTCTTGATACCTAATTCCTCACACATGTTTCTGACCTCCTTGTTGTCAAACTGCCTACCATTGTCTGATACAATTGAATGGGAAATTCGGAACCTGCAGATGATGTTCTTTTATAGAAATTTGAAGTGTTGGCCTTAGTAATCTTGGCAAGTGGTTCGGCTTCTACCCATTTGGTGAAGTAATCAATGGCGACAATTGCAAAGCTAGAGTTTCCTCTCCCTTTGGGGAGAGGCCCTATAAGATCAATCCCCCATTTTGCAAACAGCTATGGGCTAGATACAACATTCAACTTTTGAGAAGTTTACCTTTGGATAGTAGCAAAGCGTTGACACTTATCACATTTTCTAACAAATTGTTGCGCATCATTTTTCAAGGTAGGTTAGTAATATCCTTGTCTAAGTACTTTTTGTGATGGGGACCACCTTCTAGTGTGGTTCCCACATACCTCCTCATGGATTTTTCGGAGTACGTAATCTGCTTGCTCTCCTACAATGCATCTGAGCAGGGGTAGCGAGAACCCACGATTGTATGATACATTCCCTTGGAAGACGAAGTGCGCAGCTCTCCTCACTACACAAGTAAGCTTGTGTTCCTCTAGGCTGATCAAGATAACCCTTGCTCCTGACCCTATCTCTTCTGATGATCCATCAACTGAAAGGTTCCAAGTTCGGGGTTCGACAGGTTCCATTTTCTCTTCTATTTCTGGGATAAAAGTAAACTTGGCCACAAAGTCTTCCAAGGCTTAGCCTTTGATGGCTTCCCTTAGCTTAAAGATGATATCAAACTCACTAAGTTCCATAGCCCACTTAAGTAATCGTCCTAAAGCGTCAGGCTTCTGTACTACTTGCTCGAGGGGAAAGTTTGTTAATATGTGTATACCGTGAGTCTGGAAGTATGTCTTCAACTTTCTTGACGCTGTCACCAAGGAGAAAGCTAACTTCTCCATGTCTAGATAGCGAGTCTCTGCTACCAAGAGCACTTTGATGACATAGTAAACAGGCAGTTGGTCGTTATCCTCTTCTCTTATCAAAACCGAGCTGAGGGCCTTGAAAGTCACTACTAAATATAATTGAAGTGCCTTGTGATCCTTATATTTGGAGAGGAGGAGAGCTTGTCCCAGGTGCTTCTTTAGCTCTTGTAAGGCTACTTCACATTCCTCTATCCACTAAAATTTGTTTCCACTTTTGATGACCTTAAAGAAGGGTAGGTATTTGTCTGTTGCCTTGGAGGTGAAGCAATTTAAGGCTACCACTTGTCCAGTAAGACTTTGTACCTCTTTTGGCTTTTGAGGTGACCTTATTTCAATTAAAGCTTTGACCTTTTCAGGGTTTACTTCGATGCCTTTTTGGTTAACGATGCAACCCAAGAACTTTCCAGAGGACACCCCAAAGGCACATTTCATAGGATTGAGCTTCATCCGTTACCTTCTCAAAATCTGGAATGTTTCATTAAGGTATGCAACATGATCCCCCTGCTCTCAAACTTTTCACCAGCATGTCGTCTATATATACCTCCATGGTTTTTCCAATAAGGTCGGCGAACATTTTGTTGACTAGCCTTTGATAGGTAGCTCCGACATTTTTCAGTCCGAAGAGCATGGTCTTATAATACAGAGTCCTTTGTCTGTGATGAAGGAAGTGTGCTCTTCATCAGCTGAGAACATGAGGATTTGGTTGTATTCGGAGTACGCATCCATAAAGATAAGAAGTTCATGTTCGACGGTTGAATCCACAAGCTGGTCAGGAAGTGGGAAGCTGTCCTTGGGACATGCTTAGTTTAAATTTGAAAAGTCTATGAGAACCCTCCATTTTCCATTATGCTTTTTGACCAATACTAGGTTTGAGACCCACTTCGAATACACCGATTCCCAGATAAACCCACTATCGATCAGTTTCTTAACCTCATCCTTTAGAGCCTCATATCTTTCTGGGTTGAGGGTTCCTCTCTTTTGCCTATGTGCTTATAACTTTTGGATCTATGTTCAAGTGGTAGCAGCTGATCTTTGGATTAATGCCTATCATGCCGCCATGTTTCTAGGCGAAGACATTAATATTTTTGAATAAGAAATTTTTCAACCTCTCCTTCATCTTCATGGGTTACTTCCTACCTGTAAGTGCTTGGACGGATCATGTGGGTCTACGGAAGGGTTTTTAGTTCTTCCATATGTGCTGTTTGAGGCTCGCAATCAATGATTCGAGGGTCCAGTTTCTCCAAGCAAGTCGTTTCTTTAGTAGCCATCCCTTCTTCAGGGGCTCGTGTAGTACCAAGGATATCCCCTTCTTCAGGGGACATCGGTCATCTCGACGTCTTCCTCTTGTTCATGGGCGTCGTTCATGTCGAGGTCTGTGACAACAATGTTGACGGTTCTCGTTTCTACTTTCTTCAAAGAGTTTGAGTAACACTCCCTAACGCCTCGTTGGTCACCTCGAATCGTGGCAACACCATTTTCAGTTGGAAATTTCATGCACAAATGATGAATGGAGGTGACAGCCCATAGCTCTTTCATAGCTGGCCTTCCAGCACTCCATGATAAGCGAATCGGTTATCAACTACCATGAATTCCAGAAAGTGGTGAGTGGTTAATGGTGCGGTCCCCATCTCTATTACTAGAGTGATTTTACCCCTTAGAATGATGCTATCCTCCTATAAAGCAGTAAAAGGGGGAGCTCATCAGGGTCAATTCGTGGTCAACTTTCATTTTGTCAATAGTGGTCCCAAAAATGATGTCGAATGAACTCCCATTATCTACTAAAATTCTTTTCAGGCCATTGTAGGCCACGATTGCCCTCACTAATTAGGCGCCACAATGTGGATAATGTACACCTACTGTATCTTCATGAGTAAACGTGATCGACGAAATTATTCTGATGGAGGACTGGTTATCTATGAAGCTTGTCATGGGAAGGTCACTTGCCTCTCCAGCGTAATATCTTTGTGAGTTCCTAGATTCTCCTCCAACATGTGAGATTCCAATGATTGTATCAATTTCTTTTATGGGTTTCTGGCCATTGTTTGTTTGGGGCTCTGTCTATGCCTTTGACCTTCTCTAGGCCTTTCTATGTCATTTTGATTGGGGCATCGTGGCTCTGTATTCCCATGCTGTTGGGTTTGCCTGGGAAGAGCATTTCTTTGGTGGCGTCTTCCTTTCTCTTGGTTTGTGTTACGGGAGTGTCTGGAGACATCCCAACAATTCTCTGTGCGGGGACCATAGGATTGATGGTAGGTACAATATTCAACTTTAAAATTCATACGCGTCTCCGGTTAAGAAGTGTGCTCAGATGGAAGGATCAAAACTAAATCAGCCCATAGAACTGTCTTCTATTGCCTTTAATTTAATCTTAGAGAGGTCAGCAGATAACCTTGTTGATGATTTCCAGGATAAAAGGCTATTCTTCTTTCGAAGTTTGACGAAACTAGAGGAATAAAATTGTGGGGTAGGAGTAAAAAAATAGAAAAAGAAAAATACTAAAAAAGCATAAAGATTGGTTAATTATCTAATCGGTCATTGAACTTTGCGTAAGGTTGAAAAGACACATTCATACTAGAAATAATTCAATTAAATTCAATACCTAAATAGACAATTATACATTTTAATTAATTAATTAATTAAATCATATTCAAATACTCATAAGTTATCACAACTATGAATGTGAAACCTCAAGTTGGGTAAAGTGTTGAACAACTGCTGCTAAACCTTATTTATTGACCCTCCATTACAATAAGGTGAACAATTAAATATAGATTTTAATTCACACTTACACATTTCATTTCCTTCTTCTAACAATTTTCTCGAATTTTGCCTAAATTTTCAAGTCAATTTATCTATTTTTTGGTAATTATTTGCTATGTTTTTATTGGTAGTTATATTGTTTTGTTCTAATTATTGTTGGGCTTCCTAAAATTTTAGATGACGGTGTTTTTGTTTATTTGCATCTTAATTTCCCGGTTAAGTTAATTAATTATTTATATTTTATCTTAGTTTCTAAATTTTACAGTTAATTGCTAAAATGATTTGGTAGATCACTTAAATGATAGCTTTCAAAATTTGGCCAATGAACATTTCGATATGTTATTTTAGTGGAAATTGAATTCAAATAAATAAAAGATTGTCCTTCAAATTGCTAAGGATGTGCTAACTATTCAAAAATCCACAATTATTTCTGGGTGTACAATTCTTATTAATGGTCGAATTCTTGGTTTCTTTAGGAATTTGTTGAGTGCAAATAAGGTTTAAGCAGTTATTTGACTAAAATTGGTTGCGTAATGACAAGAAACCTAAATAATTCGTCAATATATAGATAAAGTATAAGTATTGGATGACTCACAAAAAGTTACAATAGCTAGGTGTTATTATTTTTTTTATTCATTTTTTTTATTATTAGTCTTATATCATTTAATTATAATCAAAGAATTCTTGTACTATATTCTTATCTTTATAGGGAAAATGAATCATGTATTACAATTGCAGCATGCCAATTAGTATCACAAAGATTTTAAAATATTTATATCACGTTTTTGCATTATAATGATTATAATTATATAACTTTGATTTGTAATTTTTTTAATGATACAATTTATGTTTTAACGTGAAATTTTAGGCTAACATTTATGATTTAACTTATTTGATATGTATTAAGTTTTTCTATGTTCAACCATAGTCTTAAACCGAACCAAATCGAAAAAAATGGTTTGGATTGACTTGGTTTAGAAAATTCTCAAACTAAGTGGTTTGTTTTAAAAATTTGTCTCAAACTGTGTTCACCTTTAGTTCCAATTCTATATTTAGAGGGCCAAATTGTGCTAGGCATGCAACTAACGGGTAGAACTGAGTCCCTGGTTCTATATTTTACTTGAACAAATGGCCGCACTCGTGGCTTTCCAAAAAATTCTGAAATAGTTCTTTATCACTTCCTAAAGTCTCCTAATTATCTCTTTTAATTCACGATTGCATCTTACATTATGGTACTAGTCATATATTTGAACATTCATCTAGTCAAGTTTAAAAAATATATAACTCAAGACACTACACAAATCGAGATGCAGTCCTTACAAGCACCTGGACATGAAATTCTACTATTACAAATATAACTTCAAAGACTTCAGAGAAGAGAGTACTGAAAGTGAATAGTCAGGAAGTTTTTCCCTTGAAGAAGGCCTATTCATAGGCCCAAATTCTTTTTAAAAAAATAAAAAAATAAAAAAATAAAAAAATAAAAAAATGAAACTCGAATTTGAATATCAAGAATGACATTGTGTCCTATTGATTATTATCCAACTAATCAATTATATCAGATCATAACCAGTTTTCCCCCTTCAAAAGTGACTTAGACATGGTTTTATTCTGATAGAATAATAAGTACTTAAATATCTCGTGCAATAGTTTAAGAATAATAACCAATTTTAGTATTTTATAAATGATCCTAATGATCCTTGTCCAAATTTTTTTGAGAACATTTGAATTATCCATTTACTCAAATTTTACATTAATATAGTTGGATCTACCTAATTCGCAAATGCCACTTACAGTTTTACTAAATTTGTTTGAATATCCGGGCTTCTATTATTATTTATTTATATGCAAATGGAGCGATTAATTATTTAATTTGTGTAAATTATGTTAATTGTAGGAAAAATTTCAACTTGAATACAATTAGCGTGAAACTTGGTTTAATTGGAGTTGATTCGAAGCAATTGAAGATTATCGGATTGCATTCAGTAAAAATTAATAAGTTTTGAAAGTTAAATTCGACATTTAGAAAGTGTGGGGATTATATTGTAAGTTTTTTGGAACTTGCCTAGAGTTAATTATTAATTATTTTGAAATGAAGAGGACTTAATTGTAAATATTAGAAAATAAAGGACTAAAGTTATATGAGAAAAAAAATTCAATTGAAAAAGGGAATTATTTCTTTTTTCTTCTCAATTTCTCTGAATAAACCAATTTGAATAAATATTTTGTCTAAATCTTGTTCTATAAATACATGTTTTAATTAAAACAATTAAAAAAAGGCTCGTAGAATTTCATTATATACACATATTCAAATGAAGGCTTGGGGTTTTCATTATGCATATATTATACAACTCAAATGGGTCTCTTGGGATACAAAATCCATATCGATCACAAGAAAATAGAGCCCAAAAATAGAAAAGAATCAAGAAGTTAGGAATTCAAGATTTTATAAGACGAATGCCAAATTTTGGTGCAATATCTTAGTCTTTACCTTTTTTCCCTTAAAACTCAATGATCTACTTTATTTTCTTCTCTAATGATGTGTAATTAAATAATTAGTTAGTATGAATGATTGTAACTTTTTTTTTTTTAACCTTATTTTTAACTAAACAAATTTTGAATCTCCAATTGATTGTGTGAATTATTTTTACTTCTATTTTTAATGCTTAAATTAATTGACCATTAATTTATTTAGATCACATGGTAAAAGTTGATGATTAGTATAAAAGTGTAGAGATACATTTTCTAGTTGGTGTGCTCACTACATGAATTCTTAAAAATTTAACGTGTGTAACTAAATACATATCTAGATTCACATATAGATATATAATTGATTTAGTTAAATTGAATCAATGTACTCCAAAGAAAGATAAATTGAATATGCTAGAAGAATTCAAAAAAGTACACATAATCAATTGTTATAAAATTTGGTAATTAAAATTAATGGGATAATTATGGTAAACTCGTGAATTATAACGCTTAAAACTATCATTAAAAAATCATCTTTTATTATTTTAGTATATTCAAAATAAAATAAAATAAAAACTAATTCTATTGATTTTCAATCAAATTGAAGTTGAGAATAATTTAGCCAACGGTTGATAATATTTCTCATGGGAACGATAATCTGAACTTTTAGATCTACTTTATTACGTTTTCGATCCGTACACTTGCGAGATATAAAATCGACAACAAGTTTTTGATATCGTTGTCGAAGATTATGTTTGTATAATATTGATTTAAATTATTTCTTGCTTTTAGATTTTTTTTCCTCTTTCTTTTTAGTTGATCTGCATTTTTTTTTCTTTGTTTCATTGATAAGAAACAAAGAGAAGCAAGAGAACAATAAAAATATACAATGATTGATCCTGACAAATAGAGATGTTATACTTGTGAGAGATTTCTTCTTCATGCAACAATTTAAAAACTTGAGATACAATCTATCTATCGTATATTGCTTGCCAAATTGATGAAATATCAAATCTATTGTTTTTAGGAGACGACTTGTGAATATTGTGTGGCATTGCATTATACTAGAAATTGCTTGTTATTGACAACTCTAGAGAAAGTAAGGAAAGTCATCTTTAATGATCCATATGAAGAAAAAAGTTGATGATAGTGACATGCTTATGAGAGATGTCGTCACCATGCAAAAATATAAAATGATTGAAGACTAAATAATTTCAGATAAGTCAAATAATATGTTTATGGATGATCTCTTCGTCAATCAACATGAGGAATCAATAACTAAAAACGAAGAACCTATAGATTTCAAGGAATTAATCATAAAGGAGCCAAACGAATAAGTGGTATTCAAAATAGATGAAATTAGCATGTAAACCTTCAATTTCATTGATTTTGTTATTAAAGTCGATAAAGAGATTAAATTATATTTAGTTGAGTTTGAATCGAGTAATTTAGACAAGTCATATCATATTCAAGAGGAAAAAGTAATATTTTAAAATATGTGCAAAGTGTGGTACAAAAATAATATAAATAAGTCAAACAAGACCTCCAAAACCTATTCAATGTCATTAAAAATTATTGTTCAAAGTGGAGTTTGAGACTATAAATCAAAAACTAATGGGAGGTAACCTACTTTTCTAACCTTAAACTTTTAAATTCTTTGTTATATATATAAAATTTATGATTACATTTTAAATATAAACATGTTTTCTACTTTTTCTATAAAAAAAA
>CAIGRS010123258.1:0-14850 GCA_903798395.1 Fraxinus floribunda
GGATGCTCCACGTACAGGAGCATCCCCCTTACAGAAATCATAGCCCTCCTCACTGTAGAGGCATAACAGTGAGGAGGCCTGTGATTTATGCCTCTACAGTGAGGGGGCTTGTGATTTCTGTAAGGGGGATGATCATGTACGTGGAGCATTTCCCTTCTTTCAATTGGTTAAGTAGTCGTGTTTTTAATTATGATCTCGGCTCGTCAACTTAAGTTCAATATTAATTTAATCTATTTTTTCAATATAATGCATAATAATTATCATAACTATTGTGCTTAATATGACATGATGTAACACATGAATAAGTGTCATATTAGCATAAAAATACATCACTAATCACAAATAGCATCAGTATTGTAGTCATTACGTATTTACATGAGTACAAACTTTCCTCCTATTAAGATTTTTAACAAATAAATTTGACAAAGAACAATATTTTAAATTAATCTAACAGACTAAATTAAAACTCTTTAAAATTTGAAAATGGTCCCACTCCAAACACGTACCCGATAACCTTACATGCTCTGTGGGTCAGCAGGATTTAGGTGGGCTGTGGAAAGGACGTTGGGTGGGTTTTTGGAGGTGGGCCATCTTGAGATTTTAAAAGTATTTTGGTTTTAATCAATACATTTATTTAAACGATTGTGCTATATGTATCTAATCTTTTATCGAATTGATAAGTGACGATCCTTTATTGGAGGGACAACTAACCTTTTACATAATCTTTTACCGAATTGATAAGTGTCGACCCTCTATTGGAGGGGGTAAAAGATTATGTAAAAAATTAAGTACAAGTAAATTATTCTTATTTAAAAGTTCAAGGAAGGTTCCCTTTGACGAGAGTGATTCCCTTTTTTTTTTTAATGGTGAAACTGTCCGTTTCTGCTTACTCTTTTACTGCAATGAACAAAGACCTTATTTTACTTTATCAATGTGGTACGAAACCGCGTAGGGTTGACATTGACTCGGACAATATTTTGAGTGGTGGTTGATTTAAATTCTCGCCCACAACTGCATCATACAATTGAAACGAACCAAGCAATTTTTATATTATTTTCCCTCGTTAGTCCATTTAGCATTCATTTGATAGAGATTAAAATCAATTTTCAATAAATTAATGAAATGTGTTAGTCTCATAAAATATACTGTTAAAATTAATTGTTAATTTTGACTTAAATTAAAATTTTATCAAACAGGGCTATTGTAGTACAAACATCTAACTAGTGATGGCAATGAATTGAGCCTAGCGGCATGTGAGCCCAAGCTCGGGGCTGGATATCGGCTCGTAAAAAAAGACTCGAACCTAATCTTGAGTTGTACCCGAGCTTGGCTCATTCCTAAAAAATGGGGTTGGCTTGGACTTTGGCTTCTACCGAGTAGGTTCACGAGCTTTTCAATTTTTTTATTTGAATATACGAAAAATTGATTGTTAATTTACAAACTACAAAACTAATTTGAAAACTATGAAAATAATTCTGCAAGTTGTTGAATTTTACAAACTAAGTGGTCATTTATTTATAAACTAAAAACTTAATTAAAAAGGCAGGCCACACGAGTCCACATACTGGCAAACCCGTGTTTGTGCTCGTGCGGCTAGCCCGAGCTTCGGCCAAATCTCATTTTTGAGGTTTGGCTCTGAGTTTTGGCTCGTACAAACAAGTTTTGAGTCGACTTGATTCTAGCTTTTTTCGAATTGGGTCACAGGTCGTTCGAATCCACTTGTTTGTTTGCCACCACTACTGACTATTTCGCGAGCAAAAAGTCAATGCCTTTTCTACTCTTTTTCTGGTAATCAAATTTCGCTGTTGGCTTTTAACGCGTATTTCATCAATCATGCTTTCCCTACTTAACATCTACAAATTGATGGACGTAAGCAAGTCGAGAGAGAGAGAGACAGAGAGATGGGGAAGATAAGCTCTGAAACCCCGAATGAAACTACAATAAACCATTTTAGTCATCCACACCCTTTGAAGCTGTCCAATTATCAAACCCAACATACCATAATCCAATCTTCTTCTTGTTCAGGATGCAGGCTTCAGGTCTCTGGATTGACCTACAACTGCACAACTTGCAACTATTTTCTTCACAAAAAATGCTCCGAAATGCCTCAGAAAATCACTCATCCTTTTCATAAACAACACCCCTTTTCTCTCCTTCCGAAGCCTGTGTATCCGAACGGAGTCTTCAACTGTGATGCTTGTGGGGAAACTGGCAATGGCTTTTCCTACCACTGCAAAGAGTGCACCATTGATATGCACATACTTTGTTCCATTATGCCGTTATCCCTCACTCACGCTTCTCATCCACACAAGCTCAAACTTACTTTTGAATGCCCTTATCCTATGAAGAGTTTTTGCTGTGATATATGCAGAAAATATGGCTCAAATATCTGGCTTTACAGGTGCAGCTCGTGTGGATTTGATGCGCATTTGAATTGCGCAAAAGGTGCTCCACCTTCTTCACCACAAGGGTCTCATATGCAACAAAACCCTATAAATTTTATGTCTTTTCAATCTCAGACTCCAATGCCTCAAACATTTACATCTTTTCAACCTCAAACTCCGGTGCCTCAAGCATTTACGTCTTTTCAACCTCAGATTCCGATGTCTCAAGGATTTACATCTTTTCAACCTCAAACTCCGATACCACAAGCATTTACATCTTTTCAACCTCAAAGCAATGTCAGTTTTGGCATTCCTGCTGCTACGGTCATGCCTACTTATGGTAATAGACAGAACAATGAAGTCTTCCTTCAGACACTTCAACAAATATATAGTAATGCCCATCAGAATTACTTGCAGACTTTGGCGGCTGCCACTGGAGGCGGAGGTGACAGAGAATCGGAACAACTTCTTCAAATGTTTTCAAACCTTAATATTAACGGTGGTGGCAGTGGCGGGATCCCTGGTTTGAATACTTTTGGTGGTGGCAGTGGAGGCATCCCTGGGTTGGATGCTTTGGGTGGTGGCAGCATCCCTAATTTCGATGCTTTTGGTGGTGGCCTAGGAGGGCAAAACTTCTTACAAGCATTGATGAATAATGGTGGTGCTGATGGTGGAGGGCTTGGCGGAGGCGGCGGACTAGACATACTGCAATCGCTATTGGGTGGTGGAAACGGTCTTGATCTTCTTGGAGGTGGTGGAGGTTTGCTTGACACCCTTGGTGGACTCGGTGGATTCCTTTAAAGCTTTTGGATAATTATCGTGCTGAGTTACCTCAAATAAAGAGGTTTAAGTTTAAATGAATCTTGTTCTTTCCTTTCAAAAATGCAAATAAATTTTTATAAATCTTTTCTTCAATCATCTGGATGAAATGAATTAATCTTTGTTGTCGCCTTTCAATATTTAAGGCCAAATTTGTAGTTGAAATCATATCAATATCTTTCTGATTCTATACTTCATCTTCATGAATTAGAAACTGAAGCAGTTATTTTAGAACTAATTTTATTTTTTACAAAGAAAAACAGAAGAATAATTGAGGAGAAGACTGAGGAATGTTTACTCACTGATTATCAGAAGAAACGCTTAAATTTTGATATTACATTTATTTTATTCCATGATTGCTTGATATATATTGACTTACATCATGTGGATACTTTCTTTTCTTACAGTTACTGTTCCTCTTAATTAAATTCAAATGGGATTATCATCACCCAAGCAGGTGGTAAGTTCATGGGGAACCTTTTGGAATTATATCGTGTCGTCTACGGAGAACCAGAGATTATTATCATATTGTCTAAATATTTGAAGGTGATACCAAATATAATGAAACGAGATTTCCAATTATTTCTTATAAACTAATGCAATGAGTGAGATAAAAATATAGCAAACGTTGTAGTAATTAAAAAAATACAACTGCATTCTTAGTACAGTTGCTACCCGTGAGTGCGCACTGGGTAAATATCACTTCATGTGCAGTAGCCCTCAAACCACACAGAAGAGATAAACCGCACTAGGCAAGCCTGGTACGACGAGTTCGACCAAGGAAGTGTTGGCAGAGAATTCGAACTCGTGATATTCGATCTCCGCGTTCACCTGTTTCACCAATTCGATCACCCCCGAGAGGCAAACGTTGTAGTAATTTGATTCAGCTGGAAATGGAATTGAAGTCGTAAACAATCATAAGGGGTTACTCAATTGGTTAGATCTTGAGTTTACTCCCTAATGGTCAATAGTTCGAGTCCCCTCAAGATCACTAAGGTGAGTATCGACCGTAAGCTTCACGACCTTGTGGGATTAGTCGAGGTGCGTGCAAGCTGACTCGAACATCCACGGTTATAAAAATAAATAAAATCTTAAAACTACAAGACCATTACCCAAAATACATTTGTTATTATAGGTTTTAGACATAAAATCTGCCATTTCACAATCCATGTTCCCCTCAATTTCTGTCCCCATTATGTTAGTAATATGTATTTGGGGGTGATTTCCATCTCAAGCTGAGCTTATTAGATGGAATAACCTTTATATCCTCGTTATCAATTCTATGTATACCTAGATATGGGAGTTTTTGTTCATAGTTTCCTCAGAATCTCCCCTCGACTGAAGTACTATATCATTTCGGTCACCCTCTATTTCTCGAACTAGGAAACATCACGTGCTCCATCATAGAACATTTTTGCCATTGCATCGATCAAGGACCACCACTTAACAGGAGCATAAGGAAAGCACAAATATTTTCATCTATTGCAATCTAACTCAGTCCAACCAAATTCATTCGAGTGCTATTTGAAATTTATCTTGTGCATCCACATAGTAAATTTTAGAGCCTAACTCTATTTGTTGATGATTTCGACGGGGAGGCGATTTGGAAGCTGGAAACTTCCCTTCAATCCAAACTAATCTATGCCGGTAAAGTAGGACTCCATAGTTAACACACGAGGCATTGCATTATTATTGACAATATTATTCTTAAGGAATTTTTAATACCCCGACTTCATTACAAGATTCTTTTTAACTACTGGTTTTTTATTTTAATTAAGCTATTTGTACAATCCTTATAGACAACTTTGGTGTTATAAAATTTTGGGCCGTTTACTTAAAAAATAGTTTTTAGCAGTGTTTAAAATAAATGAATGTTATGCCGTCAATTATAAAGTTGTTAGTGTCAAAATTGTTGCAAGCAGCACGGTTCATTTGATTTTATTTGAAAAGTTCTATTTATTCCCCGTCTTGTCCCAGGTTTCATGTTAATGGTCGCCTGTACAATAGAATGCCCACAATGACTTTAATGCAGACTTTGAGCGTGTTTGATTCACATTATCTTGGAAGAATGCATTATTGAATAGCAAATTGATGAAAAATATGTGATTGAAAATAATGAAAGATTATTGATGTGATGAAAAATATTAGAAGAATGAAAATGAAAATTTTAATGTGTACCAAACATGGGCAAATTATTCGAAAAAGTTTAATTAGCCCCTGTTTAGTACGCATTTTTCCGAAAATGAGAATGAAAAATTCTACCATTATACAGTGAACCTGGCCCACTTTGGCAGCCATTTTTGACTGTGTTGTCTGAATCAGTTGAAAAAATTTGTGAAAATACCATGTTGCCACCCACTTGTTCTATGCCAATTTTTTTTTAAAGAAAAGGACAATTATGACATTTCAAATGACAAAAGACAGTTGATTTTTGTGTTTTCAAATATTGTGGCTACGTCACTTTAGCATTTACTGTTGCCATGGTAGCATTTTTATTAAAATAAGGCATTAATGTGCACCAAATAGAACCTTGTTCCACATCTTGTCCCAAGTTTCACGTTAATTGTCATACGTACAATAGAATCTCCGCAATGACTTTAAAGCAGTCTATAGATTTGTCTTGCAATGGAGGAATAATTATACTCTATTTTTGGTTTTAATGATTTTTCAATCTCAATTCGATTTCTATGATATCACGTAAAGTTTAAGAAATCTAAAAAAAAAAATCATAAAAAAATTTATTTCATGATTAATTGAGTGCATTTTTCTACTCACTTTATATTATATTTTCTTTTTGTTGGAAAAACTCTCAATTTGAAAATGATTGATGCCATAGGGAGGAAGCTCAGCATAAAATGACCAAAAGAACCAAACAAAGAATTTACATGGAGCAAGTGAGTAAATTAAATTATAACATTTTGTACAAAGATCTCAATAAAGCAAATGATATGCCATTAAATAGATAATTAGATTAGGAGTCTAACACAAAATACATATTGCAATTCAGAATTGAGAATAAAAGGTTAGCCGCGTTTAAATTCAAGCCATCGAAATTGGACAAAATTGGAGCTCGCGGTTTGCAAACAGCGACCTCGGCTTAGACCGATTCAGAATTAGTAGTCTTAACTGAACTGGCAGCCGCAGTGTGAGGGTTTGATCCTTGCCTTTAACAAGGTTCAAAATTGGACTCTTTGTGGGCACAAGTAGGTAGCTCTGTACCCTGACCTGCTGAGGCACATCCCGCGATTTACCTCCTCCACGATGCTCGCGGGGCGGGGCGGGGCCCCTCAAGGTTAGGGTTCTACCTTTTTTTTTTTTTAGAATTAGAAATTTCTGCTCTTTTGACTTAAATCAGGAGGTTTTGAATATTTTAAGATGCACGACTTTCAAGGCCCATGGAAAATTATAAGAATCATGCTACTCTTACATCTTTGGTATACAACTTGGTACACATCCCCCTCACATGAGGGTAGGGCCCGCGATTGTGGATCCCACGTGGGCTCCATCCTCATGTGAGAGGGATGTGTACCAAGTTGTGTACCAAAGTGTGTAGGAGTAGCATTTTTTAAATTATAAATAGAGGTCAAATAAGGAGTCTTCTATATCATACATCCCATACTTCGGAAGCAAAATTACAATAGATCCTTGAGCGGCTTGGATGATTTTTAAAGAGGAAGAATGTGTGGTCTAAAATTATTGAAAAGATTCAAGATTAAGAGTTGTCACATCTTTTCTTCCGAATTACTCATTTTTAATTTAAGTTCTTTTTGGTTGTTATTTAATTAATTGTTGTCCTATTATTTGATCAATTTTAGGATTGTTTTTTGACATTCTTGAGGTGAATCAAGATTCTAGCTCAATAATAAACAACACTAGATCTTATACGGGATATATATACCTCTGTATTCAGTGCAATCTTAATTGATGTATAATGATTATAAAAATAGGAATTTTGATTATAAAAAAACACATTTTCCATAGAAAATATTGGCAATCAAATGCACCCTAATTTATTCCAAGGGAGAAAATTAACATATAAAAAATATCAATTCTCAACATAAATCAAGAATTGATTATGAACAATTAACTGAGGATTAAAGTATCTTAATAATGATAATTTGGGATACAAGTGCCTTTTGTGATTTAAGGAAACTCTAAGTTTTGCTTTCGTTTAATTTATTTCATAATTAAGAATAAGTGAATCAAAATTGTTTGTGTTTATCTTGATTGAAGCTAGTTTTAGTTAAAGTAAAATAAGTAGACATGAGTACTCATGGATTCGATATTCTACTCATCATTATATATTAGGGGCAGATCTAAGATCGGACTAAAAAAAATCTCAAGCCAGATTAACATGTCAAAAATAAAAAAAAATAAAAAAAAAATTACTCATAAGAATTTTATGTTTTTAACATATGAAAAACTAAATGGGCTGGAGGCTCGATCCAATCCCCCTACATCTGTCTCTCATTATATTACTTATTACTTGTATACTTTACCATTCACTTGTGGGATAATTTCTACAACATTATATTTACCTCAACTTTATTCAATTTATACTTTCTAACACAGATAAAAACACATAGAACTCGAATTCCACCCTATTTGATTTATAAGATATTATTGTATTTTTTGAGGTCGAATCACTTGTTCTTGTGCTTGAACATCTTGATGCACGATTCCCAGATTTTTTTACGTAGTATCTATATCTATATTCATTTTCAGCCAAATATTATAAGTTGTATTATTTTTAAGGTCAATTGATATTATTATATGCCATTTCCTCACACCAAACTCCAAAGCATCTCATCCACGCTGGAAAAGACAGTCCCTGATGAAACCTATCTTCTTTTGAACCAGTCAACAAAATTGGCTCGACCAAACTCCAACTTGATTACTTGTATTTTATATTAGGAGATTGTGCAGATCACTATTTCTTTCTAGAACAATCCTGCTACACGTACAGGAAAGAGAGTGCCAGACACATTACAGGACTCAGACAATAGGGGGTGGGTGGGTTACTTTTTTGTCATTTTTAATTTTTGGTGGGTCCACACACAGTGAGTGACCTGTAAAATTCCTGTGAAACACTTTCCGGTACGTGAGGATTTATTCTTTCTAGAATGCACACGTAGTCCAGGAATATGTTTATGGTTGACCCTTTTTATTTTTATTTATTTATTTTTACCACTGGTTTCATATGAACCCTCCAGGAATATGCCTATAGTTGACTTTTTTTCATTTATAGTTGACATTTTTTTTTAATACCACTTGTTCTAGCTGAACTCTACAATAATGAACAATATAAACGAAGGAAAACAATAAAAATCTTATTATTTTGGATTAAATTCTATATATATATATATATTACAACTCGAAGAGGAGTTGAATAGAATGTATAATAAATTTAAAATTTATCGGGCCTTGTTGAAATTTGTTCAAACCTCAGTACAATGTCCGATGTCCATACTTTCTGAATAGTAAAGAAACGGAGTATCACGAGTATATTTTTATTTTTATTACTTTTTAGTTTGATTTATTTATTATTTAGTTGAATGAGTCTTGATAGCTGTAGAAGTTATGTCCACCCCCCACCCTCCCTTTTTTTGCTAGTTAGTTGACATTTTATGTGTTATTAGGTTAGTGTGTCTTATTTTATGAATAATAGTTTCTATTGTATCTCTATTCAAAAAATGTAATATAAATGAAATGAGGAAGAATAAAAGATTTATCGTTCATGCTTTTGGAGATGGAGTTTCTCGAAAACTAGATTTGAAGGTCAAGGCTCCGTTGAAAGATGTTATTTTAACTTTTTTTATTTTACACTATCGTGTCATTTGAAGCTCACAAACAGTGGACAATTATCTACTTATTCATTGGTTTTTCCAAAGTAATCTTAGCTATCATGGAGAATGAAAATCAACTGGGGTATGCAAATTGTAGTGGATTTGTGTGAAGGGACATGCTATATGTACATAATTTGAATGGATCACATCCCATATGAGGGTGTGAAGATCCTTATGTACCAAAAATTATATACACCGAGAATTATTCTTATTGGAATTGAGGGATGATGAAGATATTTTGTAGAGCATGATATACTGCCTAAGTTGAAACAAAATTCCATGGAGGTGGTCTCGAAAATTGGCTGATGTACCGCTATTTTGTAGATGTTTGCCCAAGACATCAATCACAATTGAGAAGGACCAAATTCGGTACAAATTAACAGCTCATACAAGCAAGCCATTTTTGTTGTGAGCAACTCTATACTTCTTTGCTTGCTATTGATAGAGAGATATCCTAGGCACCATTCTTGGGGAGTTACATTTGAATATTATTCCTTTCCTTATGCCTTTCCAACAATCATTTTATGTAACTGACAGCAATTATTTACCTTGATATTGTCCACAATTATAGGATACAATTGATAGGAGATGATTGTGCCGTGACTTGTATATAATAGAACATGTGATCAATGAAAAGATATAACCATATTCACATACAATATCATCTGTTCTATATGGTATCAGAGCTCTCAAGCCACCAAGCTTAAAACCGATCCTCATCTCTCCCTTATATTTCCCTCTTTTTCCTTTCCCCTTCTCTACAATGTCTTCTCCAATCAACCCATCAGATTCATCAAACTCCTCAAACTCCGAAACACCAGTTGTTGTATCAACTGGTTCCAACCCTTCTGCACAAACTAATAATCTAATCTCTATCAACACTGCATCNTTCCTTTCCCCTTCTCTACAATGTCTTCTCCAATCAACCCATCAGATTCATCAAACTCCTCAAACTCCGAAACACCAGTTGTTGTATCAACTGGTTCCAACCCTTCTGCACAAACTAATAATCTAATCTCTATCAACACTGCATCCCAAATCCCATTCAAACTATCCAGAGGTGGAAACTATGCCTGATGGAGGTCACAATTCTCTAATTTACTGTTTGGTTACGATCGGCTAGGTTATGTTGATGGCACACATCCCTGTCCTACATCCACCATCAACACAACTGGAGGAACTGAACCTGTTCCAAACCCAGATCACAAGAAGTGGCTGCGTCAAGATCGTCTAATATTGCAGGCTATTTAGGCTTCCCTTGCAGGTACCATTGTACCACTTATCTCCACCTGCAAATGCTCTACTAAAGCATGGAATAAGCTGGAAACAACTTTTACCAATCGTTCAAATACTAGGATGCTCACCCTTCTTTCCACACTCATGAGGACCTCTCAAGAAGGCACCACCTTAGCCGAATACATGCAACAAATCAAAACAATTGTTGACGACCTTGCCTTGATTGGGCACCTCCTAAGTAACGTTGAGATCGTCGTTCACACCCTCCATGGCCTCAGTAATGACTATAAAGAACTGAATGCAGCCATATGTACAATAGAAACAGCTATGACATTCGAAGAGCTTCACGATAAACTTCTAGATCACGAGACTTTTCTAAAACGAGAAGAAGGGAAGAAAGTGACAACACCAATCACTGCCCAGTACAACCATCATCGCTCCGACAACAATAAAAACAGGTCTGGTTCTGGAAATCATCAAAACTATAGAATGGGAAACAACAATTATGGCAACATGTCATTCTCAGGCAACCCACAGACCAACTCAGGAAATCAAGGTATTCATAACCCCTCCTACTCCCCCTCCAACAACAACTTTTCCTATAACACAGTGGGAAATTTTACTCCAGCAAGTCACTCACAACATCAACCATGGCGACCAAACAACAACCATGGACAACCTAAGTCAATATGCCAACTCTGTGACAAAATTGGGCATACGTCAAAGGTTTGTCGGTCTCGAGCAAGGCCACACCACAATCCTAATTGGCCTAAGGCGAATCTCTCGACCACAGATCAACAATCCAACAACAACAATTGGCTTGTTGGCTCCGGTGCATCGCACCACATTACCTCTGACTTGCAAAACCTCTCTGTTTACTCTGATTACAATGGGAATGAAGACATAATGGTTGGCGACGGTATTCCAATATCTCATATTGGTTCTACAAAACTCTCATCTTCAAATATTTCATTTAACCTTAATAATGTGTTGTGTGCTCCCTACATCAAAAAGAATTTACTTTCAGTTTCGCAATTTTGCAAACAAAATGCCACATCTATTGAATTCTTTCCTGATTCTTTTATTGTGAAGGATTTGAGTACGAGGGCATCCTTGGTGCGAGGCCAGAATAAGGACGACGTCTACGAGTGGCCCTCTATGTCATCAGCACCATCATTTACATCTGTTCCAACAGTATACACAACCACCACAACAACTACTGCTGACCTAATCCCTCCGAATCCATTAAAAAAAAATTAGTAACTACATTTTCTCTACCCATATCTCAGTCTCTCTCTAGTCATTGTGATTCATGTCTATGTAATAAAAGCCACAGACTTCCGTTTGGCTTAACAAGTGTGTCATGTAATTCTCCGTTAGAAATTTTATATACCGATGTTTGGGGGCCATCACCAATAATTTCTTATGACAACTTTCGGTACTATATAATTTTTGTGGATTACTTTACAAAATATACTTGGTTCTATCCTATCAAACACAAATCAGATGTTCCTCTCATATTTGACAAATTCAAGAAATTAGTCGAAAACTTTTTTCTTGACTTTTATTTTTGTCAGATAAGCGATGGAGGTGGTGAATATCAAAGTTTGGCTCATCATCTATCTAACTTTGGTATTCAACATCTCACGTCTCCCCCATATACTCCTGAATTAGTGGGCTCCGCTGAAAGAAAACATCGTCATCTAGTTGAAACTGGTCTCACTTTACTTCACCAGGCCTCACTACCTTTACGGTTCTGGTCTGCAGCGTTCCAAACAGCCACCTATCTTATTAACCGTATGCCCATACCAGTTCTTAAGTCCCACTCTCCATTCGAAAAAATATTTCACAAACAACCAAATTAGTACAAACTAAAAGTATTTGGTTGTCTGTGTTACCCTTAGCTCCGTCCCTATTCCACTCATAAGCTAGCTCCACGATCAAAACCATGCATATTTATTGGTTATTCCCTCTCTCACAATTCCTATATCTGCCTTGATCCATCCACATCAAAAACCTTTATTACACGCCACATTATTTTTATTGAGTCTCAATTTTCCTTTCAAAAAATTTCCTTACATGAAACACGAATCAACACGGAATCTCTACATCAATGGTGTCCTTCAAATCTCTCTAATCCTACCACAAATCTTGAGTCAACATCTCATGAATCTGTCACTCACAATCAGGCACCTTCATATCCTACCCTATCTACATTACATCACATACACTCAAGTTCTCCTCTACCAGCTGCCCCCACCAATACACACCCCTCAAATCATGGTGCTGATGAACAAGTGGATCTTCATATCATGCCGCCCACCTCTGCCTTGCACCAATCACAGTCCCTGGACTCCTCTACAAATCTGGTAAGTCATGATTCCTCCCCTCATTCACTTCCCACACAAACTGCTCCATCCAAATTGCCCACACCACCAAAAATAACTACCAGGTCCTAACATAATATTTTCAAGCCACGCAAAATAGTTGACCTCCACACCACCACTTCCAAAATCGATGAACCTCCTGAACCCACAACATATCGCCAAGCCGAACAATTTCCTCAATGGCGTAAGGCAATGAGTGATGAGTATGACGCCCTTCTTAAAAATTCCACATGGACTCTCGTACCCCACCACCACACACAAAACATCATTGGGTGCAAGTGGATACTTAAGATTAAACGGAACCCCAATGGTACTGTTGCCCGCCATAAGGCTCGTTTGGTTGCCAAGGGATTCCATCAACGTCCCGGAATTGATTACACTGATACCTTCACTCCTATTGTAAAACCTACAACAATACGCCTTATTTTAAGTTTAGCGGTCTCTTATGGCTGGGACTTGCGACAACTGGACGTTAACAATGCTTTTTTGCAAGGTACACTCTCTGAAAATGTTTACATGAAGCAACCTCAAGGTTTCACTCGTCCACAGTTTCCTACTCAAGTGTGCAAGTTACGCAAGGCCAACTATGGTCTACGCCAAGCTCCCCGTGCATGGTATCATGAATTATGTGGCTTTCTACTCCTTCACAAATTTGCGAACTCTAAATCAGACAACTCTCTTTTTATATTTCACCATGGACAGACCACACTCTACTTGCTTGTATACGTTGACGACATCATCATTACAGGCAACAATTCTACCTCAGTCCAACAGTTCATTAATCAGTTGGCCAAAGGATTCTCCTTGAAGGATCTTGGCCCCTTGTCATATTTTTTGGGTGTTGAGGCTTGCACCACTCCAACTGGTTTGTTCTTGTCGCAGCGAAAGTATGTACTTGACATCCTGCACAAGGAGAACATGGCTGATGCTAAAGAGGTTAGCACTCCCCTATCCACAACTGAATCTTTAACACTCAATGATGGCACCCCTCGCCATGATGCTACTCAGTTCCGCCAGGTCTTGGGATCACTGCAGTACTTATCTTTAACAAGGCCTGATATCTCCTTTGCAGTCAATCGACTGTCACAATTCATGCATTCTCCTACCGCAAATCATTGGGCTACTGTCAATCGTTTGTTACGGTACCTCAAGGGTACTTCTGATCATGGAATTTTTCTTCCCAAAGAATCACGTCCGCAACTCCATGCCTTCTCTGACTCTAATTGGGCAGGCCACACTGACGATCGTACATCCACATCCACATCTGCATATGTTGTGTTTCTTGGTGCCTCACCAATCAGTTGGGCCTCCAAAAAGCAACGCACCGTTGCTCGCTCATCTACTGAAGTCGAGTACCGTGCCATAGCTTCGACTGCTGCTGAACTAAACTGGATAACTAATCTGCTCCAAGAATACATGCTCCACCTACAGCTGTACCTACAATTTACTGCGATAATATTGGTGCCACTTACTTGTGTAAAAATCGGGTGTTCCACTCACGAATGAAGCACATTGCTATTGATTTTCACTTTGTTCATGACCAGGTTGTTAATCATCGGTTACGTGTCTCCCATGTTCACACTAATGATCAATTGGCGGATTCCCTCACCAAAGCACTTCCTCGAAAACAGTTCTTACATCATCGATTCAAGATTGGCATCCGAGATGGATGCTCCATCTTGCGGGGGCATGATAGAGAGACATCCTAGGCACCATTCTTGGGGAGTTACATTTGAATATTATTCATTTCCTTATGCCTTTCCAGAAATCATTGTATGTAATTGACAGTAATTATTTACCTTGATATTGTCCACAATTATAGGATACAATTGATAGGAGATGATTGTGCTGTGACTTGTATATAATAGAACATGTGATCAATGAAAAGATATAACCTTATTCACATACAATATCATCTGTTCTATGGCTATAAGAACATATAAAAAACAATGTGGGAGGAATTTGCTAATGCAAGTTTTTCGAGGACAATTTTGGCCTAGATATAGCGAATTTGCCCTGACCTTTGACTTTTTGTATCATACATATTTAACCTATTGGAAAATAGCATAATTCATCCCCAATCATGAAATCTGTTACATTTACCCGTTCTATTGAAGATAATATCAATTATCAAATCAAGATAATATTAATTTGATATTATCTTGATTTGATTTTCAT
>CAIGRS010123271.1:0-32483 GCA_903798395.1 Fraxinus floribunda
TAGGGGTGTCCGTGGGTCGATTCGGTTCTACTCGATTTCAAAATTTTTGGGTATTTAATAAATGGACTCATCGGGTCCAAATATAATTATGGAACCGTTTGGGTTCGGTTCGGACCGGTTTGGTTCCGTTCGATTCCGTACTATAATTAAATTTTTTAACATTTACAGCAACACTACATAAATATAACTAACGACATTTCATTTGTAACGTAGCCAAATTCAAAAATATAAAAATAATTAGATGTTGAATAATACTAATTCAATGCATACAAATGCCAAAAAGTAGATATTAATACTTACCAATCGGGTTGGGACGGTTCCAATCGGGTTTGTATGTATTGGGCTAAATTGGAATTGGTAAATTGGTAATTGAATGTTTTTATTTAGGAAATGATTTTATTTATTATGAAATGATTTTATTTATTTAATTAATTTGCTAATTTATTTAGAAAAAAATAAAATAATTTAATTAATTCAATAAAAAAAATACAAAAAAATTATTTAGTTTCGGATCTCATTCGATTCTTCGATTCTTGGTCTAGACCCGACCCAAACCTTTCGGTTCTCGATTCGGGTACCCGTTCGGGTCTTTAACTTATGAAGAACGGTTCGGTTCGGATATTTTGGACACCCCTACTTATATATGCATTATAAGATTACATAATCATCAATATTTATCTTATAATTTTACAACATCCCCCTTAGATGATTATTTGAACAATAACTATCTCATTGAAACAATTTTGAGAAAAACTCGACAGGAAAAAATACTTATACTAACAAATGAAAAAGAATATAAATAATTTGAAATAAGAAAATGTTGTCTTATCAAAACATTGTCAAGAAAATCTAGTGCAACAAAACTTGAACGAAGAAAAAAGAAAGTGCAGCTACTCCCTTGATTTCGATAAGTGGAAATTTTTGTATCAAGCTATCGATGTCTGGCACGTTAATATCTTCAATATTATAATTTCTAATAAAGTATGTCTCATACTGTGTTGTATAGTTTTCAGATAACACGGTCTTCGTATGAGATATTTATTGACATTTGATAACTGTAGGAATATAATGATTTAGAAAATAACTCTTGTTGATATCTTCGTGAGTCTCGTGAATATAGGAGTATACTTTGAGAATAAATGTCTTGTATATTATGAATATTCATTACATAAAAAATATGTCTCGTTAAAATCTTTATTATAAAAAAACTTGTGAAAAAAATTCTAGTGAAGGAAAAAAGTACATTATTCTTTTCAATACGTTATAAAAATTGTCTCATTAAAGATCTTGACAAAAAAATCTAATAAGAACAAATCTTGATCAGGAAAAAAGAGTACAACACGCGTATTCACTTTTCCTTGTGATAATATCACTTGAATCATGCTTCGAGCATATAAATCATTCAAGGATGATATTAAATCTATATAAGATAAATTAGACTATAATCACATTTATTATGTGCATATCAAATTTCATGTATTGTCAAACTAACAAGGTAGAGACTTGTAATTACATCCATTGTATGATATCTTATGTATTTATACAAGTTTTCAAAATTCATTATGCAAAGAGTTATACACTTCATATTACGATTTTATTTTTTTCTATTTTCATTTCGCACAAGTATTCACATTTAGATGTTCACACTATATAGATTCATAAACTTTAGGTTTCTCTAGTGAATTCAATTTGTTAAGATTGCATTAATTTAATTTGGTCAATTATTTCTTCGATCGATATACTTCAATAAATTTATTTTGATACCCTCACTATTCATAATATGGTGCAGTACATCATATGCAAAAATATTATCAACAACTTTTTCTTTTTCGATTCTATTTCTTTTCCCATAATTACATAATTTATTGAAATATCTCAATTTTCATTATTTCGGTACTCGAACCTCTTTCGCAGTTTTATAATTTGTAATGTCTAAAAACTCATCAAGAGTGTATGCCTCCTTAATGGGACCATCTTTACTAATTGTTTCATTTTAGTTTGGAAATTTTTATATTAAAATTGAATACATCACGTTTCAAGCGTACCATAAATTTATCAAATATAATATTAACTATTTGTCCTCTAGAACGTTAATTCGAGCCGGAGCATTTAAAGTGTGTGAGATGTTATTGATCTCGTTCGTTAGTAAATGCATTTAAATAAATTATTTTTCGAACTTCTAGTTCGAATTATCTTTTGTGAGGATTTAAATAATGATGCATTTGTACATTATTTTCAGCTTATTAATTATTCACCCTAATGCTGAGAGAATTGTCTAGTCAAATTGATAATCAAATTATTCATTTCTTCTCAACATTCTTTACTTTCCATCTCAGCCCATTGTAGTTGACCAATTTTAGCATATATTGCACTATCAAAATAATTAGATAGAAAAATTAGACTCTGACCAAAAGTCAATTATAATAAAGAGACATATGATGCGAACACGAAGAGTAATAACATTCCCTAAATAGAAATGAGAAGTGCTTTATTCTCAATTAAATTAATTGTGGGCATTCAATAAGCAATATTGTTAAATCATTTATCGAAATCACAACTAACACTAATTAAAAAGGTTGAGATTTATGCTAACTAGTATGAACAGACACACCTTGATTGTATAATATGAAAATTATGATCGTAATATAAAATTTGAGCAATAATTTAGCAAACTTCATGTTGCGAACACCATGCAATCATCTAATATTTGTATCAAATCTATTAGATACAATAAGGCTTATTAGCACAAAATGTCCCTATGTTTGGTCTTTAGTGTGCAAAACGTCCTTACGTTTCAATATTTTACGTTTTCGCCCTTATTTCCACGTTTTATTGCGGAAAACATCATTTTTCTCAATTTTCATCCATTTTCTCTATAAATATATGTGAAATGACAAATTTACCCTCTTATTTAAATTTTTAAAAAAATGAGAAAGTAATAAAAAACTAATTGCAACCATATGCTCAAGTTTTTCAAAAATTACAAATGAGTCTCAAACAAATAATTAAAAATCAAAAAAAAATAATTTTAATAAACCCACCCAACCCCAACCCTAACCCCAACCCCAGCACCAAAACCACCGCCCCTACCAAAAAAATCTCAACCACCATCTCCACCACACCACATTCCCCCACCAAAAAATCCTCAAACCACCATCTCCATCTCCATCTCCATCTCCAACTCTTTTTATACGGTTGTCTCTAAGTATTTCTTTCATCGTTTTGGGCAAGTCTGGAGGGGTTTTGGCAGTCAGAATAATGATCAAGAAGAAAAGGAAGAAGATTTAGGTTGAACGAGGCAGTCCATGATGGCTGGAGGTGTGCAGAAAATTTAATCGACGAGTTGGGATTTGGGGAAAGAGAGACAAAGGCTGGTGTAGGAAGATCATGAAAATAAATTTTCGCTACATCTAGTGGGTTTAATCCATTGATGCGGAGTTTGGCTTAGCGGTTGTGAGTGATGGAGCCAATGTAGTGGACTCAAATCCCATATGAGGATATTAAGCAGGAGAGTTGCAGAAGCTGATCGAGGTGGCCTTATGCAGGAAATGGCACCATTATTACTGCAACTTGAGCTTTTTCTTCCATTATAATTGGAAGCATAGTTTAGATGATTGTTGCAGATGGCCAATGGTTAGGGTAATTGGTGGGCTTTTAATGAGATTTGTCTTTCTAATGATATTTTTCTTGTAGATATTTTGGGGATTTTTTGGTGGGAAATTGTGGTTTGGTGGAGATGGAGACGGTGATTGGGATTTGTTGGTAGGGGTGGTGGTTGTGGTGCTGGGGTGGAGTGGGGTTAGGTTGGGTTTATTAAAATTATTTTTGTTTTTTGTTTTGATTTTAATTATTTGTTTGAGACTCATAAATTATTTTTGTTTTTTATTTTGATTTTTAATTATTTGTTTGAGACTCATTTGTAGTTTTTAAAAAATTTGAGTGTATGGTTGCAATTAGTTCTTTATTGTTTTCTCCTTTTTATTTTATTTACATAAGAGGGTAAGTTTGTCATTTTACATATTTTTATATAGAAAATGGATGAAAATTGAGGAAAACGATGTTTTCCGCAATAAAATGTGAAAATGTAAAAAATTAAAACGTATGGACGTTTTGCACTTTAAAGGCAAAATGTAGGGATGTTTTGTGCTAATAAGCCATACAAATAATATCTAGATGGTCAACGTGGATGATGATGTGATCCCATTCATCACCCTAATTAATTTTCAGAAATATAGGAAATTCCTTCCTTATTTTAGCTAGTGATGTTTAATGATCAATTTTTGATAAAGAGAACAAATAACATGTAGGAATTCATTCGATTGGTGAATCTTCAAGTTCTTTGTTGAATGTCTATTTAATTTTTTTAATTCCACATCAATATTTATCCGGTGATGGTCCAACTGGTCATGCCAAACAATAAAGTCAAATTGAACTTCTGGTTCAGTATAGTGTTTGTTTCATTTGTATCACACATTTTAGAAATTTAGTATGTTCCTCTTTAATTTAATAAATAATAAATTACTATTAATAGTAAAATTTTATTCTCCAAAATAATATAGTATTGACTCTTTTATAGTAACAAAACAATGTTCTTCTAGAATACTGATTCATTTAAGTTAATTATATTCTTCCAAAATATTAATATGTATAAATTTGTATTTCTTCAAAAAACAATACGATATTCTTCAAGAATACTAAGATGTATTATTTTTGTTTTTTCTGATGCAATATATAAATAATTTTTTGTATTTTTGAAATTGTAATGTGCTTTTCAATAGCAGATAAGTCTATTTGGAACATTTATATAAGGTGAGTTGTATTTCTTCAAAAACATCAACACCATATTCATTTAGTACAAATATAATTTCTAATTGTGCTTCTTCAAGAGCACAAATTAAATCAAAAATTTAATTAATCTAAAATTTCAGAAATATAATGTATAATAGGAATAGAAAGACTTTTAAAAATATTTAACCTCTATGACAATTTGTCGTTGCACTTGTAGATAATAGAAAGAAATTTCATGTTCACTAAATTGTGTATAACAATTGAATTTGTGCACTTTGTATATTAAAATATTTTTTTCAAATATTTGTTGAGGACATAGATGGTGCCCTTAGTTGGCTGCGGTTGTTATTTGCAAAATGAAATTCATTTGAAAAGAGTAGAGGAATGATGAAGATGATGTCCTTCAATTTTTGTGCGAAGTGTTCTCGAATGGTGATTCTTGATTTTATTTGTTTTTGTATTGGTATTTGAACTTTGAACTTTGTTTTGAACATCAAATTCATATTTAAAAATCAAATTGTGTTCTTATCAAGAGTGACCTATAAATGTATTTAAGAAGACTACAAAAATGAAGATCTACTGCTGGCAGCTAAAATTATATATGTGTAGAATCTACTACTAATAGATAAATAGAAATGTAGAAATGAAAAGAAAGAGGAAATGGAGGAGTTTCAATTGTGCAATCTAAACATCATTGGTATCATCAGTTTGTGTATAGTTTCTCTTACATTAAGTATATTAATCAAATTATTAGTTGCAATTGCTTTTATTTGCAAATGCAATCCTATTTTCTAACTAGTTGCATATTGGAGCTATTGCAACACACAAGTTTTTTGTAGTTTATAGCAAAAAATCAGGACCTTTATCTAGTTGTGACTATCAAACTATAGGTTATGTCCCTTCATGGGCGGACCCACACATGGGCCTACAGGGGCACATGCCCCTGTAGATTTTGAGTTTTTTAATTTTTTTATTAAAAAAAAAAAAACTAAAATCAAGACAAAAGCCCAGCCCAACCCCGTAATCGTGAGTCTCTCTCCCTCATCTCTTCTAGTTTTCTCTCCCTTCTCCCCTCCAGCATCCCGTAATCCCGTTTCTCCTCCTCTCCCTCCCAAAAAAAGTTAGATTGTGCCCCCCTAGTTTCGAAAGTCTGCGTCCGCCCATGTGTCCCTTAACTATTGTTTTGTATTAGTGGATCCTTGAAAACAACATACATGTCACTGTTGAAAGTCCGTTTACATTTTGTATTTGATCGGTGAAATAAATAATAATGGAATGAAGCGATTTGCACATAGTAACCATAGTTTATGATCAATGAAATAAATAATAGTGGAATGAAGCGATTTGCGCGTAGTAACCATAGTCTACTTATACATTTCCTTGATGCTCCCTTCTTCATATCTGGACCAAGTGTGGAACCACACATTTGATATACTTCAGCAAGTGCAGATTATATTTGTAAATGATCTTGATATTGATGAGCTTAAATAGAGAATTTCATGTAGTGCATCTTTTATGATCATTGTTTTTGTGCAAGATTTTTTTTTTTTTTTTTATAATTGCTAAAGCTATTGTGAACAAATCTTTGACCCATTATCCCATATAATTTACTATTTATCGTTGATTCAACATCATATTGTTTATTTTGAAGAAAATTTCTAGTTACTTATCCATAGAGAATTTACTTTGACATTCAATAAATACAATAATGTATGTAGTTCGTTCCCAAATACTGGCATGGGAAACCACAACAGCAGTGCCAAATGGATTCAGTTCATGGTCAGGCTCATCACCTTTCAAAAAAAGTGGGGAAAAGATTACTAAGGGAGACATGTACAATGTGTTTTTGAGTTGGTATGGGACTTTGAGCGTTAGATTGTTTTTTGCTATTTCATTTGATGTTTTGAATATGTTCTGTAGTTATTTTGATTTGTTTGTCTAGAATACTTGTTGTTTTGAGGATGTTGTGCAGCTACCTCATTTTGTTTGTGTAGACTTCTTAATGTTTTGAGGATGTTGTGTAGCTACTTAGGGGTTATTTTCTTCGTGTTTCAGTTTTGAGTTTTGAATTCGTTTTGTGTTTTGGATTTTGAGTGTCTATTTTGAAATTTTTGAAAATACGTTATGTTTGCCATTCTGAAAAACAATTTCTGAAAACTTGAAAATAGAAAACTTGTTTACTTTGAAATTTTGAGAATTTTTTTAATAATATTTTATTCAAAAAATATGATTATTCAATAAATTTTAATGGTCTAATGTTAATATAGTATTAAATAACATATAAATTTTGAAGTTGGTGAAACTTCAAATGTTTTTTTCCATATATTAAAAATACAACATAAATTACATTTGACAAAATAGTTCAATCGATACGATTAGAAGTTTACGTGTCATGACAAAATAATCTTACATTGAACAAAATATAAATTAAACAGTTCAATCGATACAATTTGAATTTTGAGGTTGATTCTTTTCATGTGTCAAACTCTATATGTCTATAATAATTCTACTCTTATCGTAACACATGTTTCATTAGCAAGAAAGCGGAGTACATTGGTTTCAAAAATTTGTATTGATGGACAAGTAGAAGTGTGAATGGTCCACGACCAATAATTTACAACTACAAGCAACAAAAAGTTATTCTCAAAAATTTCGACTCAAGTAATTAATTGATTGCATTAATTTTTAAATATATTCACAATAATAATTAATAAATTTATATTTTACCTCATTTAGAAACTATAGAAGGTTTCCTATGCTACTTTCAAAAAAGGACTATTTACATCATCGTTAAGAGCACATTTTCAATTCACAAGTAAACTACTTAAAAAAAAAAAAGTGATGCCAAATTATCATCCTGGATTTTGTGAGATAACAAATCTATATATTGAAATAAACATTAAATTTGAGCTCAAAAGGATAAACATCACAATAATAAAAATGGATTTGAACAAATCCAAAGCAATATTTGAACAATTTGATCAAAAGAGAAATACAAAGGAAATAGTACTTCTTAAATTAATACGAGCATCAACTATAACACAACTTCTAGCTCTAAACAATGACAACATAATATGAAACCATAATATGCTTTCAAATCTCCTGAAAACAATGATAGTGCTTCCCTTCATTACAAACAAGGTAACTAAAATTATAAAAAATTCCACATAGCAACTCGACAACAGACGGAGACGGGAAGAATCTGCCTCTTTTCGGAGAGTAGCTGCTATTTATTCTTAACCTAGATCCAAGCAAAAAAGTTTGGCCCTTCGACCTAATTTCTAAGAAATGCGAGTGCTTTCAACAATGAACTCTCTAAAGTTCAAGAAAAGCGAACTCTTCAGCTGCAGACACTCCACCAATCTTCTTAAGTGTATCCTTATCGGGTTCTTCATCTACTGCAAATTTAAAAAGCGTTTCAATTTTTTTAAATCACCTTTAATTCATCAAAAAGGATACTATTGGAATAAGAATTTATCATAATCAAACCTTGAAACTGTACGAGTCTTGCATAATTATCCCTGTGATAAAAACATATCTGACACTTCCTGCTGCAAAAGTACAGAGATTTGTGACAATAACAAGTTTGTGGATAACAAATTGAAACTGTACGAGTCTTGCACAATTATCCCTGATAATGACTTTGAGGACTATCAAGCACAAGCAATCTATTCTAATATTATTAGGCTCGTAAAGGTAGATAGTTTTTCTTTTGGTTTTCACCTCATGACCAAGTTATTCACTCTTTTCCTGTACTTTGATCATCCGTTTAGCGAATGCCAGTGTCTTTTGTGGTTGAGCTTCAAAAGAAAGCAAAAGAAGGGAAACTTGAGAGATTACTCGAGAAATTATGCCCAGGAAAGAGCTTTCTTTGGGATTCTTCGATTGGGACAATTCAACAGTGGACAGTGATGTCTAATTAAGCAAATCATCACTAGTTAGTTATAAAGTTTTTTTTTACCAGAACTTAAATTTTTTATTACTTAAACTTATTCTGTTAATAATCATGCATCAAGTCAATACCTCAACTCAACTATACAAGGCGTGCCTATCTGTATTCTTTAAACTTATTCTGTTAATAAGAATGCCTCTAAGCCAGTATCTCAACTCAACTATACAAGGTGTGCCTCACCCTCAGTTTGTAAAAGAAACGATTCACTTTGTTGTACATGTTCACGTCTTTATACAAGCTAAGAAAGTTGAGTTTTTATTTTAAACTCCCTTGATTTTGAGCTCGATTCACCGTACTCTTAGGCCTTAGCAGAATATAAACAAGATTTTAGTTTTTTTTTTTTTACCTTATCCTCCCTATCAAACAAGGGACCATGAACATGGACTGAACAAAATAAAATCAGAATTTGGCAGTATGGTGGATATGCTAAAATGTTTTTTAGAGCCACAGTTCCATATGTAGTTTTCTACTTTAAGTTTTCAAATTTTTTGATAAACATCAAACGGCATTACACCCAAATGATGATCTTCTAAAAGGGGAACTTTACTTGCCACTATTTTCACCAACGAACCCACTGACTGCTTTCTGTAATAGGAAAAAAAATGACACATAAAAGTCAAACTACTTGTAGCAAAATTATTCATTAAGACAAGTTTATGTAAATATCAGAATCAAACCTTCAGTAATAAGAATTTGAAACGTATGAAACGGGAAAAAAATCATTCAATTAACTTGCTGCAAGAAATGTATAACTTGAAACCAACAACCCAAAATTTACAAGATTAGAAAAGATGAGAAATTGGGAAGGAAAATTTGAAACCCAGATATGAAACTAATTTACAAAAATTAAAGCTGAATTCACAGAGATCTAGCGAGAATCAAATACGTTTCAAATCCTAAGATATGGAATAGCAAGCAAATAATCAAAGATTATCACAAACAAAGAATCAAAACCTTGATTCGATGATGTGAAACCTTGATTGAAACAGCCCGTCGAGAAGCCTTCAATTCGGAAAGACGAGCTCAAAACCTTGATTTGAAGATCCCGTAGAGAATCATTCGATTTGGCAACACGATCTGATTTCAATTTCGGGTTATGGGTTTGTGAGAGAGGAACGTCCTTCATCACGGGAGAGGGGAGAGAGACTTGAGAAATGCCATTTCCCATGTTTTGCAACTTTCCCTTGTTTTGTTGTTAGATTTTCCAAAACGAGGTTTTAGCCGTTTTCCGTTTTCAATGTTTCTTTTTTCATTTTCAAAAACACGTTTTCGAAAATAAGAAAGAGAACGCGTTTTCACTATTTTGAAAAATCGAAAACAGAAAACGACTTGAAAACGGTGAAGGGAACGTGCCCTAAGCTTTTTGGAGAAAAGTAGGGTCTTTTACAAAACGTGATTTTAGTCGTTTTTCGTTTTCAGTGCTTTTTTTTTCATTTTCAAAAACACATTTTCGAAAATAGGAAAGAGAACGCGTTTTCACTGTTTTGAAAAATTAAAAACAAAAAACGGCTTAAAAACAACAAAGAGAACAGACCCTTAGATTTTGGCTAGCGAGTGCATTTGCAACTTCATGATATTGAATTGAATTGAAGTTTATATATTCTCAGGCTATTAAAACTTTCAGGTTTAAATATCATACATGTTCAGGATACTAATATCATTCTAGAAAAATAAAATGACATTTAGGTCATTATGACAAAATATAAATCATGCTTTACGTAATGACAAAGAAATCATTCTTGAGACATAAAATGATATTGACGTCGTTCCAGTACGAAAAAGACACTGCTCTACTAATTTTTATAATAACATTGAAGTTGTTATAGACCAATGAAACAGCATATAAGTCGCTATACCAAAAAACTTGCACAGCCTACAAGCAACATTGGGAATCATGCAAGTGTGTCCAAGGGAACAAAATTCCATCTCCGTTCAATTGAGACCTTTTCTCGTACAATAAAAAAAAAGGGTGATAAATCATAAGAATAAAACCTGTTAAAATATAAAATGATATACATATCATTTCAGCACAAATTTGGCAAGATTGAAATTGTTACAATTTAAATTATAACTAAAACGATATAGATATCATTTTCTTTCATATGTTATGACAATGATATAATTATATATCAAATCCATGAAATAACATAACGACGTACATATCATTATAGTACAATTTTGATGACGTTGATATCGTTTCAATTTAAATCATAATTAAAATGATATATATCATTTCCTTTCATACATAACGAGAGTAGTATCGCTATGTATCAAACCCACGGAACAACATAACATCCATATCATTTCATATAAATTCGACGAATTTGAAATCATTCCAGTTCAAATCATAAGTACAACAACATAGATAATGTTTCTTTTCACATAAAACGATAATTATATTGTTTTGGCTAAAAATAACTATTTGATCATCCACATCCACCCTACCTACCTTCGACATATTATGACGACCAATAGAGGTCATCAAGTGGGTTGATACCACTCGAATAGATTAGAAAGAGGAAACAAAGATATCTTCTTTCTGTTGGAATAGCTTGAAGGTGGTAAACAATTATTTGAAATGTTCCCATAGTTTCTTTTGAGTAAATTCGAACCCACTTGATGACCCTTTCGATTGTCCTACATTGAATGCATTTCGGGTTGTAGTGGACGGTCGACACTTTTAGCTGAAACAATATAATTATTGTTTTATATAAACTGAAATGATATATGTGTCATTTTAATTATGATTTGGACTAAAATGATATCAATGTCATCAAAATTGTGGTAAAATGATAATTTATTTGGTTGTATTAAGAAAATACACAGTTCACTCTTTATCAGAGAAAAGAGTAGCTATCAATTGCTTGTTTACTATGTGAGAAAGGTTGTACTATAAGCGGAGACCTGCTACCCAAAAATGGAGAAATTGGCTCTTTACCAAGTTACGTCATCAAGAAAGTTAAGGTCATACTTCCAAACCCATAGTATATAAGTGTTAACAAACTACCATCTCATGAAGGTACTTCAAAAACCTGACTCTTCTGGAATGTTAATGAAGTGGGGTGTGGAACTAACTGAGTTCGATCTTGTATTCAAAGCTAAAACTTCCATCAAAGGTCATGCCCTAATAGATTTTATAGCTGAATTTGACAAAGCCCCTAAAATAGAGGAGGCAATGGATCCTGTCGAGCCTTCTACATGGAACCTTTTTGTAGATGGTTCTTCTGTAGAAACGAGTGTTGGAGCAGGAGTGGTCTTCGTGAGCCCTGAAGGCCACAAGCTCAATTGTCCATTGAGGTTCGATTTCAAGCCCTTCAATATTACTATTGAATATGAGGCTCTCCTGACTGGCCTTAGATTAGTCAAAGAAATGCAAGTTAAAAGGCTGCGTGTAGGTAGTGATTCTCAATTGGTGGTGAGCTAAATCAAGGGCATTTTTATTGTAAGGGACAAAAGTATGCCTGCATACCTCAAGCTCGTAATGGACCTCATTCCATCTTTGAAAAACTAGAGCTGATGCAGAGCCTATGAACTGAAAATGTTAAAGCCAATGTCTTGTCCAAATTGGACAGTTGAAAAGATTTTTAGTTACTCAAAATAGTACCCATCGAGCATTTATCTAGCTATTCCACCTAAAATAAAGAGGAAGTAATGTGGATTAAAGGTACCCCTTCCTGTATGCAACCTATCATCACCTACCTCAAAGACCAAGCTTTGCCATATAGCAAAGAGTAGGCCCAGAAACTAAGGACGACCGCATACACTGCTTTAGGGAATGGAGACACTAACTTTCCATAAACTATGCGATCGCATGCTGATGAACTATGCGATCGCATAGTTATGTTTGGGAGGGGGCGAATAATTGTTCAACTGCCTATTGAAACAAGTGGGGATTCGTGTATTAGAACCCTAATAAGTCTCAGAACATAGGAGGACATCTCCATACATATTTTTCTTTGGTTTTTGCTCAAGATTTCCATGGAGAATCAAAATTCTTGGTGAAGCAAGGAATGAACTCATTAGATTTGGAGATTTCACACCCTTTATTCATATAATTTGATCTTTCCTTGTTGAATAATTCTAGGATTTAGACTTTTTTGACGTGAATTTTTTTGAGATTGATTTAATTTTTATTAAATTCTTCATAGATCTAGTCATGCTTTTTCTATTGAATAATTGAAGTATTTGTTGAATTTTAATCTCAAATTTATATTATTGGTGTGATTCATTACTACCTTATGCTTGATGTATATGGTCGTTTCTTAATCTTATTCCAACTAAAAACATGGGAATGTGTTATAGGAATTCTAGATTCTAGGATTACAATTGAAATAAACTGATTTTCAATGATAAATCTTCCGATTAGAGAGTTGTGATGAAAACCTCTAATTGAGTGAAAAAAAATGAATAATTGATATTGAATGACACAATCCAATTGAGAGAATTCCGACACTTCACTATTCCAAATATTGATTTTAATTTCGTTATTTCAAACTTTGATTTAAACTTCACTAAACCAATAAATTCTATTACACATTCCAAGAACATTCACCTTTTGATCATTTGAGCAATTTTCCATCTCCCCGTGGAATCGACACTCCAAAAATGTGTTACGAATACCGCGTTATTCTTTGGACGTAATCAAGAACAGAGGAGGATGCCTCCATGCATATTTTTCTCTGGTTTTTGCTCAAGATTTCCATGGAGAACTAAAATTCTTGGTGAAGTTAGGAAGGTACTCATTGGATTTGGAGATTTCAGACCCTCTATACATAAAATTTGATCTTTCCTTGTTGAATAATTCTAGGATTTAGACTTTACCTACATATATTTCTTTGAGATTGATTTAAATTTTATTAAATTCTTCATAGATCTAGCCACGCTCTTTCTATTGAATAATTGAAGTATTTGTTGAATTTTAATCTCAAATTTATATTATTGATGTGATTAATTACTGTCTTATGCTTGATGTATATGGTCGTTTCTTAATCTTATTCCATTAAAAAATGCGGGAATGTATTATAGAACATCTAGATTCTAGGATTACAATTGAAATAAATTGATTTTCAACGATATATCTTCCGATTAGAGAATTGTGATGAAAACCTCTAATTGAGTAAATAATTGATGTTGAATGATTCAATTCAATTGAGCGAATTCTGGCGCTTCACTATTCCAAAAATTGATTTCATCTCCCCGTGGAATCGACACCCCAAAACTGTGCTACGAATACCACGTTATTCTTTGGGCATAATCGAGTTAGACTCTCAACTTGGAAGTTCAGCTCTCCCTTTTTCCTTGTTGCCAACTCCAAAGCAAATGAGGCGATCCTTTGAAGGTTATTAGAGTGTTCAACCCATTTCATCAGGGTTTGGACTTCGGATTTAGAAAGGTGTACTTCCTTCTTCAATACCTCATTTTCAATGTAAAAAAAGGCCACCCTCAACTCCATTGCCTGCTTTAACTTGGCCTCTTCAATCACCTCATTTACTTTGGAGCCTTCAACCAGCAACTTCTTAACCTATTTGTTAGCCACATATGCCTTTTGTAAGTCTTCTTGATTGGAGATTTAAAGGCACCTCAGATCAATTTGGGAACTTAAGATGAAGTCCATTAAGCTAGCTAAGAGGTCAAGGTCCGCCTTCATTATATCCACCGAGTTGTAGGTCTCTACATAATTAGAGTGCTTTTTAGTCCAGTACTTATGGTAGACCTGTACAACCAGTTGGACTTTGACAATGAGCATTTCAAAACAAGCAGAGTCTAGTTCGTCTACCCGACCCCCTAAGAAACTCATTGCCTTCCCTTGGGGACTATTTCTTTAGCCTACTCCCTACATTTTTGCCTCTTCAACATGCTCTCTTCTTGCTCCTGACCTCTTCCAGGTCCATTATTTGAACGGTAATAAGTAACCCTATAGCCAAAGACCTCTTACTATATTGGTCAATTGTGAGTTCTCTTTGGAAGATGAGGTGTGTCGGTATTTTTGGAAATAACAAGCCTCTTCTTCATGGGTTTTTCCTTAGGAGCTTTTTCCTTTTTTCCCTTTTCTTTGACCTTGGCCTTAGTAGCATTAATCTCCTTTTCTTTTCATGAGAGATGTGGGCCAAATCATCTCTTTGAAGTCGTAAGCTGCAGTGCTAGTGCTCAGGGGCTTATTCTTCTTCGCCTCGCCTAGATACTACAGGGTGAACAGGTCCATTTTGGTATGCACTTTTCTCTCGTGCTAATTTGCAATTGTGTTAGAGACATTAATATTTAGAAAAATATGCATAGCATATAGGCTATACCTTTTGAAGTCATCAGTTGATGTTTGATAGAGAGGTTGCAGTTCAAAATAACGTCAATGTATTACCTCCGCTCGATGGGAAGACTGTAACCACTGTCCACTCCTCTAGTTCGAGCTAGAACCGGTTAATAGCAACTGCACAAGAACGAAGTTGGCAAAAGGGATAATATGAAAGTACGTATGTGCTTGTAAAACATGACTAGTTGTACTCATGGTACTGAGTTGAAATAGTAATTTTTGGCACTGCATTGCTCTCTAATGTTTGCTAGCGACCCCTGATCTAGAACCAGAAGGATTTCCAATTCTTAATCGAAGTGAAAATGTCTCAGATGAAGGGTGCATGTGAGCCCAAGAGATCAATACAGTACCACCCCTTATGGTCCTCACCCTCAGCACAATCTCGAGGCTGGAATAGGGTTTGAAATACGTGAGAAGGCATGTATTCGTCCTTAATGGCCTCTTTCAACAAAAGAAAGGCCCCTAGTAACTGGCTGCAGGAATTTGGAAAGAGTTAGGTGAGGGCAAGGTTGTATTGCCTAAAAACGTACGTGCATGGGCATTATCATGCCTCCACAAAGAATTGTCTCGCTAACAGTGATGTACCCCTATCTAGAGAAAGGCTTGCAGTTCAGGGATCAGTATGAACAACTCTATGGTATCAGGGATTCTAAATCTCTCCATATATTTTGGTCAGCTCGTTCTCCTTCACATAGGTTGGCCATAATGAAGCCTCCACTTAATATTATAGTCAATGGGTCATTGGTGCAGTATCCAAGCTCTATAAGGACCCCTTATGGCCTCCTTGATCCTTTCAGTTGGAACTAAAGAAGGCAACCACATCTCAACAGCGAGGGCACTAATGTTAGTAGGTTCTATTGTTTTCCTAGAGTCGATTTTCCTACAAGTCGTGGCCATAAGTGCTAAGAAAAGTCAGAAAATGTGGAAAACCAAAGAAATCTTCTAAAAGGAATTTGTTTCTATAATCACACTTACGAATAGTCGCTACACACATCGAAGAAGGAGGACAATCATTGAAAAATAATTGGAATCGCCGGAAGTTGCATAGGAATTGCTGATTTTGCTAAGGGTTGTCAAGAATTTGCAAAGTAAAATCTTATGAAATGGAAAAGGGTATCCTTATATAAGCAAATGGTTCGAACACCAGCTTTTTTATCATCACACTTTAGATGTGGATTGTCGACGGTAAGTCCTTATCTGAACCGTCAAATCCCAAAACGCTCCCATTCATATTTGAATTAAGGCTCCAGATTTGATCGCGTAGCTCGGATGGTTACAACAAAAGATCATCATTGTGCAGTTAATGCACATGACAAGTGCCCATAATGCGTGTGAAGCGCTTGCCTTTCTTTTCTTAGGAAGGCGAGATGGTTCAAATTATTGTGCATGCGTCCCATCAATGTCATGTTGTAGCAAAATCCCTACTACGATCAGTTCGAATGTAAGGGCCTCGCCTTAGCTTATTTTAAGCTTATGATATGCTTTAATAGATCCTAAGGGCTTGTCCTCAATGCCGGTCCTCGCCTTAGCTTATTCCTGCCTTGTTTATCAGCTTCAATAGCTCCTAACGGCTCGCCCTCAATGCTAGGGCCTCATCTTAGCTTATTTCAGCCTTATGGTAGGCTTCAATAACTCCTAGTAACGCGGCCTCAATGCCGGGGCCTCGCTTTGTCTCATTTTAACCTTGCTATCGACTTCAATAGCTTCTAAAGGCTTGTTCTCAACGCTAGGGCCTCGCCTTAGCATATTTGAGCATTATGAGGGCCTTGCTGATGTACAAGTGTACGACTTATTCATGGCATTGAATTCTTTAATTATTTTAAGTCCATGTATTACATAAATGTTCATACAAGACTTGGGAGGATTGTACTACGGTACGACTTAGTGTTCCCTTTTTTACTTGGAGACAAAAAGCGCAACACATATAATTTGACCTTCAATTTCACGCATTATATGAATATTCATGCATGGGTTTGGAGGACTATTATTATACTTCATCATCAAGGTTCCATCAGAGCCATGTGGCAGGATATGTGGTAGAAAAATACAGGCCCATACTCTATGTCATTGTGTTGACACGATAATTCTGGCCGAACCCATATGACAAACTAAACCCATTAGCTACAATTGAGCCTCTTCAACTGAGGTGAATCGGTAGAGGCGTATCAAGAGAGGATCTTCACACAAGATCTTGTTGTAAGTGGACAACTCATTATATGGGCGACTCCACTCAATCAAAAAAGTCAAGTCTAGTCTTACATATCAAGCCTAGGCCTGCAACACCACCACAACACTCAATGCAACATGGGCTTAGAATGATTGATTGGCATTTTGTGACAAGAGAGTCCCGCAACAAGGATGAAGACATGTGTATGCTCATCCAATGGCTCTCATTCGTCACCTTCTACTATAAAAGATAAAGTCTAGTTCCATTAAAAGTGAATCCATGTTTATACTTTCAAACCATACAACTACTTCACTCTTATCTTTTTCTCTATATTACCCCCAATTTCGAGCCCCTTTTTACTTTGATAAGACTGTGTCCTAAGCTTGTCCCACACCCAATTATATATTCAACCCTACTAACTTGATCGTCGGAGTACCTGTGGCTGCGTCCACTATTGGAGTTTGGCTATATGCTCTAACAATTTGTCTTAGTGTGCAGGACCAAAGCTTACGTGTAAGCTGAAAGAGCTGTAATCTGTTAGCCAAATCAACCCTACAAAAAGCAAGGTCAACAAATGTTAATTTTAATGAATTCAAGGTGTTGTCTAGATGCAGGAGCTTTGTATGTTAATCCCTTGACGTGAACAATGTCATCATTAAGCCGCAATTATTCGTAGAGTGTTTTTAAGAGAACTCAGACAATCAAACCCCAACGAGTTATAGTTCGACATTGGCAACAAATACGTTAAGTTTGGAATTGAGGTGTTTGCCTAATTATAATATAAAAATTGGCAAAATTGACAATTTGAACTTCCAGTATAGGTGGTGAAGAATAAGGGATGAGTATCTTGTAGGCATGACAAACATTATTATGAAAGATGTGAGAATAGATTGCGAACCTAAGACCATGACGTTCATGTTGACAATGTTGTATCTCTTGGAGTTCTGTACCTCGTAACGACATTTCTCTACACTATCGATCCCAAATTTTTGAACAATAACTTTCTCAACCTTCGGTTGTAAGGTCCCAACCCATTTAAGAAACGAGCCTTGGAGGCTTGACCCACATAAGAAAAGAAAAGTTCAAATATATAAGTTGGTTAAAAATTCAAATATTTAAGTCATTAAGTTTAAATGAATTTTATTCTAATAAATTAACAAATAATTGGATTGTAGCACAATTGTCATCTACATATTTCTAAAAGATTATAACCCAAGTTTGAGTCATCATATAGATGCTTTTATTTAAGAATTTATAAGAATTATTTTTGAGGTCAAAATTCTTCAACTTCCGACTTTAAGACTCAATTAATTAACAAGGTTTATGATTAGTTTAACTCTCTTATTTAGTTTTTCACTGAAAAATGAGGTTACAAGAAGAGAAATGTCAGTTTTCACCCTATTTTTCCATAAATCCGAATTTTACTTCTCATTTCTCCCAAATTGTGTTTGTTTCAACTTATTTATAATATGGAAAAATAACAATTTGTTCCTACAAGTTTGATTATTCAAAGCGAAGGATTCTCATTTTCATATCAAGAATCAAGGTAGGTGGTGCAAGTTGATTTTCCATATAAATGTCCGTGTATTTTATGTGTATAAATGTACTTGTAAGCTATGAACTGTAAATGCTAAAGCTTTATGTCGAATTCTGCGACTCCAATGAACTCTTCAGAATAAATAATTTCACCGATAATCTAACTACGTGAAAATGTATATGGAATGAATTTCATATGATTTACCTGTGAATACTCATATTTGTTCAACTGGGATTGTATTTATGAAATTATATAGAGCTTTATGCTCACTCCTACTCTATGTAAATTGTTAGATTGAGAAGAGGTCGGGATAGATGGAGATTGCACGGATTGTGGAGAAGGGGATGGAAGTCAAATCAAGGTTCCCATGTGTAGGATGTACTTTAATATTTTTTTAAAATTAAGACTAAGACTATATTTACAAGAAGATTGTTTGTGTTTTAAACTTATTCTTCATTTAGGCATGGAATTAAATTTTCATATAACTCTATGAATTGATATTTACTAAATCATATTAGTATGACATGTTAGCATAAGTGTTGGCATGAAAATGTGATTGGATGTGTGGATTTGAACATGTAAACATGTAAGTAAAAGTTTTGGCTTTCTGTTCTACTTTCAAACTCTCACCTCGAACTAGATTTTACGAATTTTTGGATGAGACTAGTGAGATTTTAAAGCCCTATAAGTCTTCTATTGGTTGGATTTGGTATCAATTCATTTGGAGGTTGATAAAATAAGTAATGTCATTTTTCGTGTGTTGTGTTCAGTGTACCTGGGAATGGCTTTAGGCGTGTAATGTTCAATTGCTTACTTAAATGATGTTAGGAAATTTTGAAATTTTACTATGTTATACTTGAATGAGTTTAGGTAATATTGTAAAAATTGCATAGAATTATAAACCTAAAAAATGGTCCAACTAAGATTGATCATTAGGTAGCACGTCGCAGGGTTGAACTCTGTTAATATAAGCTATCCTCCATTTTCATTCTTCTTTTTAGTTTGTTTCTTTGACAAACTAATGTTAACTAACTTTACTCATTTTTTTACCATTATTTATTTTGAGTTAACTAACTTTATAGGCTAATATAATGAATCTAACTACATGAATAGATAAATGAATGCTAAAAATAGAAGCTCTTGAACTCCCAAATGTATTCTCCCAGTCCTAAGGCATCACTTTGAACCTTCAGAACTCCCAATTTACCTAGAATCTGATCATAAATAATAACTTGATGGATATAAATGAATATATTTTCTAATGCCGCTAATAATGCATGAATAGGAGTTGTCCAGAGAAAGTTATAATAAAAACATTGAATGCTACCAGTTCTGCTAATTTCTAGCACTATATCATCCTCCTCGGGGAGGGAAAGAACTCGTCCCTGGAATTTAAGTTTCGAAAATATTAGGAAAACTTGTCAATGTTATTTCCTTTAGCATGCATCATACTCTCGATACAATTTATCAGGTACTATGTAATTGATCGGATTTCAAAAGTTTTAACTTTTAATACACCTATCACTTATAGAAATTTAGAATAAATTTTATGTGAAATGTATGAATTTTATGCACAACGAATAGGTACAAGTATTAGGCGTGCACTCTCTGCACCTACTTCCCTCACTAATATGAAGAAGATGAAACTGAAATATTAAATTTATTTGAAGAGATTAATATGTACAGATTTGATGCAATATGTACAGATTTGATGCAATAGATTCTTCTAGTAATACATAGCCAAGTGTGGGATAGCCGTTCTGCTAGGCTTCCCCACCATGTCGTAAGGCGACTACCGCATATAATCAGACGCAAGTCCAAATACATTGTCTACTAAATTACTTGATGACTTTAATCATCATATACCTTGTAATGCATCAATCAAAAAAAGTTCAGAAAACGTAATTGACTTCTGGCGAAAGTACGAACGCTGATGGTTAGTAATTTCTGCGATTGCAAAAAGATCTACTAATACATCCTATTAGCACTGTACCTTTCAAGTATGCTTCTAGTGTAGATAAGAGGGTTATGTTCGAGGTCAAGAACCGGCTAAAAAAAAGATACTTTGAAAGCATTAATGTGCGTGAATGATTGACAAGACGTCCATTTTCGACTGCAAGATAAATATATCGAAATTGCATGTCGTCAAGTGATATTTAATTTAATCATATTAATAAAATTTGTTTATTTTATAATACTATTTTTAATTTTTTTTAAAAAAAATTTGTATACATAACAAATTGTTCATGTACAATTTTTAATTCCACCTACTTGAAATTTAAGTAGGTGGTCCCAAACCCGATTAAAGGATGAGGGTTTTATCTTTAAAAAATCGAGAGCTTATCGGCCAAAGTTCAGCCTTGGCCCTCGAGGAACGAAGCTCGGCTCGTTCCAAATGAGCTTGTGGGCAATAGGATCAAGTCAAGCCTCGTGGGCAATTGGGCCAAACCGGCTCGGCCCCTTGCCACCGCCATGCATGACACAATCAAAATGCAATTTGAAAATTCATAAGTTGAGCCCTCGGCCCCTTGCCACCGCTACGCATGGCACAATCAAAATGCAATTTGAGAATTCATGCCGGCTCGACTCATTGCCGCCGCTATGTATGGCACAATCAAAATGCAATCTGAAAATTCATGTTGCTGCCATGTGTAAGCATGGCAAAATGGCGAAAATTGCTTTACATTCCCATTTCATTAATTTTTGGCCTAGTTGCTTCCTTTGCAAAATTCTATCCATTTTGAGGTCGAATTCCTTATATTAATATAATGGTGAACAAATTATAATACTCCTTTCTGCTTGCATAATTCGTCAATGTCTTTGAACGACTTCCCGACCTCTAACTGTGAATTGAACTCCTTGTCAGAATTGAAACGGAAGAAATTATAATTATTTTTCCTTCACCGGAAGATAATTAGCCGCTATTTGATAACCATTAAAAAAAACATTGTTTTCTCGAACTCATTTTCAACTACATATTTTTATTATAGAACATTTTGCACGTAAATTCAAAAGAAAATTCTTACTTTTTAACCACACATATTCTTCAAAAACACAATATTCCAAAACTCATTTTTTGCGAAAAAAACTGTCTCTGTTTGCCCGACTGGAATGCAAAACCATTTAGAACCGTAAAAAATTTATCAAATACTGTGTCCACGAACGAACACTGCATATTCCAACAAAGTATATAAATAAAGAATTTACCTCCATGTGGTGGTCCCCATGTATCTACATCCAACAACCTCATCTTCAATAACTGGAGCTTGTGGGGATTAGGGCTTCAAATGTTGTTTTTAACGAAAAATTAGTACATTAACATAGAGAAAATGAGATGTGTGGTTGACACAATGTTGTTTTTACACTAAGCAAAACAATCAAAGACGTATTTAGTCCCTATTTGTCTACAATTATTTTAAATCTCTTTTTTATCAAACTTATTTTCAACAACATATTCTCAAATAAAATATTTTACACATAAACCTAAATTTTTTTATTCAAACATTCTCCAAAAATTCATTATTTCAAAACTCATTTTCCTACTTAATGGTAGACAAACAAGGGCTTAACTTGATGCATAAATGGTACCACAAGTTAAGCATAGCCAACTTTTCGCGTCGTTGAACACGTTGTGATTTGTATCGAGTGGGTGGGAGTATCAAATTTCAAACAAGTGATGATTGAATAACCATTAAGCGACCAATGAGTTACGCTTCCAAATTTTTAAGTGAGTAATAATGCAAGGGAAGCTAAACGACCATTGATTAACTCAGATTGCAAAGTTTGAAGTTCAGCCACTTAGTTGCCTATAAATGTGGAAGACAAGCCCAATGACAACTATCTTCCTTTGCAACAATATTTCTCTCTACAAATCCTGTTTATAATTTCCTTCATGGTTGTAATTTTACTCAACCATCAATGGGCGTTTTCTTCTATTTATTTAGGAAGTGGGGCAAAGTCAACACTGAAAAACTTATCCCCAAAGAAGTTAATATCCCGTTAACTCAATTTATTCCAAGATAAATACATCGAGGGAAAGAGTCACTGATTCACTGCCCAGACCCAATAGTCAAACTCGTCATTTATCAGAAAGTAATTGCTCATATTTACAATAATATCACCGAATGCAAAAAGGTTTCTCAAGGCATCAATAAGCTAAAAGTTCAAAAACTGACCCAGTGAACCCTGATGGATCCTACAATTAACTTCAAGAAAGTACATTGCAATCCAGGAGTATTTTGCTTCTCAATTTTCAAGGATAAAAGACACCACCATTACAAATTTATTGTCACGACCCAACAGATATCTAACAATGCTCATACACAGCTATGTCAGCTTAGTTTTTTAGCAATGGCAGAACCCTCAATGGTTTCCAGTGAGTAGTACATACGACGATCTTTGCTTGGCTGTTTGGTGTCCTCTACAATTCTGTCATTCAGATTCAGGGCAAAGTCACGGACATCTGAGACCAGGCAAATATTTGCAAGTCATCTGTCCTACAAGAAGAAAGATAAACATCAACCAGCTATGCCACAAGGCTTTAGCCTGTAAGTAACAAAGCTGTCTGCCCTCCAATTAAGAGGTATATCAATACTCCTACTGCAGGGAGAATGAATATAGTGGAGGCACACACACACACACACACACACACACACACACACACACACATATATCTATATATACAAATAAAAATTTAAACAATCTGGTGCATTCTTGTCGCTGCATTAACAAGAAGAAAATGGACCATTAGCACTAGACATACTTGATATTAGCTATAAGAGTCTCCATCCTAGCCCAGGGACTTCGAGTTTAAACAAGGTAATTATCCCAGAGTTTCTGGATTATCATTGAGCAAATGTATCCCTGAGACGTCCATAGAACTTGGATAGAATTAAATCACCTGATCTTAACTCATTTCTCTAGCATTTATTTTCAGTCAACGTATCCAGACAATATTTTTTTGTTATTCAAACTGTATAGGCGGAACAAGCAAGCAAAATGCAATTTGTTTCCATTTTCAAGATTTTTCAGAGTAGAAAGACCCTTGTTGCTGGAGGATGGGAGAAAAATAAAAATGTTAACCAATAATACGTTTCAAACCAAGGGGGGTATAGAAGAAACCTTTCACAAGATAATTTGCTTTCTCCGTAGGTTTTACAAGACAAATATCAGATGATATTGTTTCTGTAATTACACAAGATAATTCATTCAGATGTTTAGAGTTTAGTGGGGAGAGACCCGGTGATGTAGGAGCAAACAAATTGATGAACAAAAGAAGAAAGGGGATCATAGGGAAGAATTGAGGCAAGAGAAATAAGGCAAGAGAAATAGTTTTATTGATTTATAATCCAGGTGTGTTTGTAGGTCCCTTTTTATAGAGAAACGCTTTGAAATTAAATAAACTTCCTATTTAAACAAACTTGAAATAAAAGGTAACATTGTCAAAATCAAACTACTATAATCTAAATAAACTCAAATTCTACTAATTCTTAGTCCTCAAATAGACATTTAGTTGTTTCCTTGTTGCATCATTCCACTTCGGTGGAAAGAACTCAACTCTGACGAGATATAATCCAAGTAGGCATCCAAAAGCTTTTGGACAGCTTCCGTCCATTTGACGGCTAAAAAGTTATTTTTTTTGTAAAAAGAAAGAGATGCCCTTACAGTTAGTTAAATGAACATAACATAAAATAAAATAAATAGAAAAAGACAAGACAAAAACAAAAACAAAAAGAATAATCAATAACCATCCTATAAAAACCATAGGCTCAGCACCTAACATCCTAAACCCCCACCCAACATCTGTTTCTTCACTCTTTCATGGAAACTTCCAATTCTCTCTCAATTTCAACATAGTTTACCTTCCATTATCTCTAACTGCTATTTCTTTATATATGAAAAGTGAACGAACAACCATGGTTGTATTCCTTTCTAGTGTGTGTGTGTCTAACACACAGAGAGAGAGAGAGAGAGAGAGAGAGAGAGAGAGAGAGAGGATTTCGGAGTTGGAGAAATGGGGGGAGACATGATGTAGGGGGGCACAGTTTGATATGATGGTTATTGGTTGTTCTTTTATTTTTGTCTTTTTATTTCTATCTTTCATTTTTTCCTATTTTATTTTATTTTATATCCATGATAAGGGCAGTGTAGTCATTTTTATCGAAAAAAACTGATTTTTTTAATGGTCATATGGAGTCCAAAAGGACCGTTTGCACAAACAAATTGATGAAGAACAATAAGAAGAAAGGGGATCAAAGGGAAGAATTGAGGCAAGAGAAATAGTTTTATTCATATAATCTAGGTGTGTTTGTAGGTCCCTTCTTATAGAAAATGGCTTTGAAATTAAATAAACTTCCCTATCTAAACAAACTTGAAATAAAAGGTAACATTGTCAAAATTAAACTACTATAATCTTAATAAACTCAAATTCTACTAATTCTTAGTCTTTCGCCTCGAATAGACATTTAGTTGTTTCTTTGTTGCATCATTCCTCTCCGGTGGAAAGAACTCAACTCTGAGAAGATATAATCCAAGTAGGCATCCAAAAGCCTTTCGACAGCTTCCGTCCATTTGACGGCTAAAAAGTCAATTTTTTTTGTAAAAAGAAAGAGATGCCCTTACAGTTAGTTTAATGAACATAACATAAAATAAAATAAATAGAAGAAGACAAGACAAAATAAAAAGAATAATCGATAACCATCCTATAAAAACCATAAGCTCAGCACCTAAACCCCCACCCAACATCTGTTTCTCCACTCTTTCATGGAAACTTTCAATTCTCTTAATGTCAACATAGTTTACCTTCCATTATCTCTAATTGCCATTTCTTTATATATGAAAAGTGAACGAACAACCATGGTTGTACTTGTATTCCTTTCTAGTGTGTGTGTGTGTGCATGAGAGAGAGAGAGAGAGAGAGAGAGAGAGAGAATTTTGGAGTTGAAGAATGGGGAACATGATGTAGGGGGGCACAGTTTGATATGATGGTTATTGGTTATTCTTTTGTTTGTCTTTTTATTTCTTTCGTTTTTTTTCCTACTTTATTTTATTTTATATCCATGATAAGGGCAGTGTAGTCATTTTTATCAATAAAACTGATCATATAGAGTCCAAAAGGACCTTTTGCGAAAACAAATTGATGAAGAACAATAAGAACAAAGGGGATCAAAGGGAAGAATTGAGGCAAGAGAAATAGTTTTATTGATATAATCCAGGTGCATTTGTAGGTCCCTTTTTATAGAGGACTTTGAAATTAAATAAACTTTCTATCTAAACAAACTTGAAATAAAAGGTAACATTGTCAAAATCAAACTACAATAGTCCAAATAAACTCGAATTCTACTAATTCTTAGTCTTTCGCCTCGAATAGACATTTAATTGTTTCCTTGTGGCATCATTCATCTCCGGCTGAAAGGAACTCGACTCTGACGAGACATAATCCAAGTAGGCATCCAAAAGCTTTTGGACAGTTTCCGTCCATTTGACGTTTACAAAGTCTTTTTTTTTTTTTTCCGTAAAAAGAAAGAGATGCCCTTACAGTTAGTTAAATGAACATAACATAAAATAAAATAAATAGAAAAAGACGACAAAAATAAAAGAATAATCAATAACCATCCTATAAAAACCATGGGCTCAGCACCTAACATCCTGTCTATCCCCCTTACCCACACCCATCTTTTTCTTCACTCTTTCTTGGAAACTTTCAATTCTCTCTCAACGTAAACATAGTTTACCTTCCATTATCTCTAATTGCTATTTCTTTATCTTTATATTTATATATGAAAAGTGAACGAACAACCATGGTTGTATTCCTTTCTAGTGTGCGCGCGTATATAACACACGGAGAGAGAGAGAGGGGATTTCGGAGTTGGAGAATGGGGGGAGACATGATGAAGAGGGGCACAATTTGATACGATGGTTATTGGTTATTCATTTATTTGTCTTTTTATTTCTATCTTTCATTTTTTCCCTATTTTATTTTATTTTATATCCATGATAAGGGCAGTGTAGTCATTTTTATCGGAAAAACTGATTTTTTTTATTGGTAACATAGAGTCCTAAAGGACCGTCTGCACACCTAAAGGCATAGGTTCCAGACATCTCAACCGAAAAATAAAAGTTAGGGACCAAAAACGCACGAAGGGAAAAGGTTAAAAACTATTTGCGCCAAAATCCCAATTTATATATAAAACCTTTTTTTTTTTTTTTTAATGGGAACGGAAGCAAACTTTTTTTGAGAAGAAGAAATATTAATTTGGATGTGCTCAAAATGAAACGAAGCTCATAGAAATAGATGGGCTATAGCTTGTAATTTGAAAGGCCAAACTTGAGATCAAGATCACTTTTAATTTTGAACTAGCCCAAGTCTAGCTCACATGGTTCAGTGACAACCTTATTAAACGACTTAGCAACATGTCAAAGCAAAGCTCCACCTAGTAATCATAAAATAAAGAATGAAAAGAAACTTGTAATGAAGATGTTGACAATTGGGTAAATAATTCCCTTAAAAGAACATATTAATAGGGTGATGATATATGAAATTTTTTAGTTGTCTCCACTTCTAGTAATAGATTATAATTTTGTTGATGATTAATAATTTGAGAACTTCTGATTTTTTACTTTCTTGATCTGTTTTATGTTTGTTTACAAGTCAGATTTAAATTTTTGTTAATTATTTTTATTATGAATATAAAAATGATTTATGGTATACTAAGGGCATTGATGGAATATTAGTATAGATATTATTTAATATAGTTTTCAATTCAGTACTTTTTAGGAAACTTAATTAAATTAAGATAGGATTTTTGAAAATCTATATAAAGGGGTTTTAGCACTGTAATAAAAACAACTTTGATATGAATAAAAATTAATATTCACCCCTAAATTCTCTCTTCTTCGCTCCCGTCCGCCTAATTCTCATGACCTTTCTACCTCCCTCCTTCTATCTCCCTCCTTTCTCTTCTTCTCTCTCATTTCCCCTTATCCTATGATTGTTCCATCGTCAGGCATATTTTTTCATGTTCATATTCTTTTGAATTCTTTAGTTGCTCTATACAATGAGGTGTGTAAGCTTGCTGACATCTCAAACCACCTCGAGGTGTCATGGCGACAAAACGCCTTAGTACCCAATTAGTCTTTTTAAACATTGCTTATAACGTAGATATAAACATAATGTTTGTCGCAGTGCAGAGATGGAAGGAAAAACAATAAATTGCAGCATCAGTCACTAGCTGCTGGCATGGCAGATTTGACAGACTCTGGAGATAAAATGGCGTGAATTTTCACATAAATGAACAGAAAATGGTCCCAAAATCTTTCTTTGAGAAAACAATGGACCCATTTAAGGAGAACTTAGGGGCAAAACTCGCCAAGGACAAGTAGCATTAAAAAGCAGGTAACCAGTTTCGAAATATATCATAGAAGTTCTTCTATGCTAGACTACTAAACATGAGGTAACAACTAAATAGTCCTCAAAATTTTTACCACTTTTATTTGTATATACAAAAATCCCATGCAATGTATATGAATTTTCTTGAAAGTAAATCTGAGAGATTAAATGGTAGATATCAATGTAGGATTCATCTTCAATCCCTTTCACCATATGTGGCTTAACAAAATATTGAAAATAGATATCATGCAGCCATGAATTCTTTTAAGTTTTATATCATAACCAATTCATGAGAAACAAACAAAATAGTAAAGGGTGCATTCCAGAGAGATGGCAAGGAACATTTTTTGGAGCTTTCTTCTATCTAAAGAATTGATTTGTGTGTCCTAAGAGATAATTATTGTTTGTCACACGAGATTCTCAAGGTATTGTGAATATGGCATAAATGAGGTTTAGGAGTGGCGCCAATATGTACCTTTTAGAACTCTTTATCCGGGCTGAATGTGCTACAAGCTGCAAGTTGAGATATCCATCTTCATAAAGCTAAATTATAATATAAAGGTGATCAAAACCTTCCACGTTGAATGGAAAGAAAGATACTTTTGGCGATCTATTTTTGTGTTCCATGCATATTTATAAGTAATAATTTGTATAATATTTTTTTATCATCAGATTGAGCACCAGAAAATCAAGAGTGATGGAATGATATATCTAATTATTTCTTTGATCACTTTAACTCGATCACATACGCATGTAGTTAATTTTTTTTTATAAAAAAGTTGCATTTCATGCATGTACAAAATTATGCATGTACTCAAATTAAACCACAAAAACATCTTTTCAACTGTATTACGCTGTACGCATGCTCATTGTGAAAGCTAATCCTAACACCTTACTACCTATTGATGCCCCATATGACAGCTGGACCACCTTACCCTCCTGCTTGGTTCCTTATAGTCAAATTATATTTCTTATACCATATAGAGTTGGTCTTCTATTCAAGATATGCCAAATGACTCTGAATAACCACCTCCTTTCTCATCCTAGACTAAGCCCCCGTTTGGTGCACATTATTTTCAAAAGAATGCATTTTTTTGATTGATGTGATGGAAAATATGTGGTTGAAAAAGAAGGAAAAGTTATTGATGTGATGGAAAATATTATTTTATTGGAGAATGTGTGGTTAAAAATGAGTAGAAGAATGAGAATGAAAAAAAGAATATGGCCCAAACAGGATGTGATGAAAAATATGTGGTTGAAAAAGAATGAAAAGTTACTGATGTGATGGAAAATATTATTTTATTAGAGAATGTGTGGTTGAAAATGAGTAGAAGAATGAGAATGAAAAAAAGAATGTGGCCCAAACAGGGGCTAAAGAACTAAGTTACGCCAGTTTAACATAGAATAGTAATTCATCCTTTATTTTCCCATGACAAATAATAATGCATCTGTGCACGGTGGGTAACACCCATATAAAATGCACAATGCATAGCCTATGAATAATTGAGATAATCAAAAGAAGTTGATAAAAAAATAATCACTCGATCATTTATACAAATGATGGATGGAGTACACTGCTAAGCCTAAAAGATAATGTAGTACAAGCAACACGTTTTTGGGTCATTACAGGTGGAGTACCATGAAGCATCACATATAAAGGACTTTTGCTTCATAAATGACTAAATTGTCTTAGCTAGTTATATGAAATATGATATACATATTCTAAAAAGAAATGTCAGCTTGTGTTCAAATGTCACAAAACTAATCAAGATGATAGCCATAGTAATAACTGAACTAGAAAAAACATACTCAAAATCCAGAGAAGTTTACGAGTTCATGATACAGATATGTACCTCTTCACTCTCTCCAAAGCATCTTGCACACCACTCCATCGCTGAGAAGTTGATTAACTGCATCTCTTAGCCTGACATAATCATCAAGTGTATTGTACACTTGATGAGAAATCCGAGCATACCCTGTTATACAACCATCCCCATCAGCAGCTCTGATCTCCCCATCTCTTGGCATCTGGAAATGTATGGGGACTTCCAACCCGAAATGATCTCGCAAATGTGTTCTCAACTTCAATGCATCATCGTCACTCAAGACTCCCAATCTCGACGGCAAACCAATCATCACCATGCTCGGACACATCTCTGGAGGGGAACCAAGATTCGTTCCCCAAGCCTTGGCCAACATTTCTCCCATTTCAACGACTGCATCATGGTTCATCTTCCGAAGTCCCTCAAGACCCCCTTCAAACCTATTAATGAATTCTAAAACATCAGGAACAACCAGCTGAGAGCTATAGTCACGAGTTCCAATCCATGCACTCTCTATGGCCAGTCCATTCCCATATTCATGTGAAACCACAGGATGGTGCAAGTCAGGCGATAGAGGTGATTTACGACAGTACAAAAAGGCCACGGAAGGTGGACAAAAAAACCATTTATGCAAATTGCTCACATAAAAGTCAGCCCCAATTTCCTTAACGTCCACATGAATACTACCAATAGCATGAGCGGCATCTACAAATACACGCTCCACACCTTCTTCTCTACAAATCTTAACCAACTCACATGCAGGAATCACAACACAGGGCATGGATGTTATGTGATCAATTATGGCTAGCCTAACTTTCTTACCATTGGCCTTACCTCTGGCCAACCCTTTCCGAAACTCAGCGATGATTTCTTCATTCGAATTCACAGGAAACGGCAAGTGAACCACGATGACAGACCCCCCTGCCCGAGTAACATAAGCCTCAATGGACTTCTTGACGGCCTGGAAGGCGCAGTGGAGCATGACAACAGCATCACCCTTCTGGAAGCGGCCGTCCGCAAAGGCCCATCCAACGTGCTGAAGAACAATGGCTGCGGCAGTTGTGGCATTGTCGACAATCGACACCTCGTCCACATGGTCGGCATTGATGAGGTCCTTGACAATGGTGCGGGAATGGAGGATTTGCCGCTGCAGATGATTGAAGAAGAAGTCGTCAGGCTGCTGGAGAAAGCGCAGCTGCCATCGCTTCTGGGCAGCGATGATGGAGGCTGGGCAGCTTCCAAAGCTGCCGTTGTTAATACGGGCGATGCCAGGCTTGTGATGGGCAAACTCTTGCCGAATTTCGGGTTCAGTTATGAAGGAAAGCTTCGGCTTCTTGGAAACGTGGTTGTTGTCGCCATTCGAAGCAGCTCGAGGGTCTTCGATTTCGGTCAGAGGATCCATTTTAAGAGGGTAGGATTAGGGTTAGGGTTTGAATCGGGAAAGTTGCAATTCAGGAGGAGCCTGTGATACTATCGCGGTTCATATTCATTGGCAGAAGCGCATAATTGATCGTCCCATTTTGCTCTGTCTTACTAGCAAGAAACGTACGTGTGGCATTTTGCGAAAACGTCCTCATGTTTTAACTCTTGCATTTTCACCTTATTTACACGATTCATCGTGAAAATGTCACTTTCATCAATTTTTATCAAATTTCTTAATAAAAATTCGTGAAATGACAAATATACTCTTTTATTTAAATATAACAAAAAGAAAAGAAAGGAAAGAAAAAAAAATAAAGAATCAATTGCAAACATAAACCCAAATGTTTCAAAACATTACAAATGAGAGTCAAAACCAATTAAACAATAAATTTATATTTTACTGTTGCTTAAAATAAAATAATCAAATTAAAAAATTAAAAAAACCAAAACCCAAATCAAAAGCCCCCCACCACCCACTCCAAACCCAAACCCAAGACCCAAACCAGTAACTTCTTCTCGATGAGTGGTGGGTGGGTGGTGGTAGTGAGCGAAGAAGTTTTTGGTATTGAGGTGATTGGGTGGGAGAAGAAGACGAAGCTTTTTTAGGGGTCCATTTGATTGGTAGGGTGAAAAATGAGTGGAAAGAAAATGAATTTCAAAGAAAATAATTGCATAGAACTTGTTTTCTAAGGAATTGTTAAATAAGAGGTTGTTTGGTAACAATTAAAATCCAATTAAAATTGAAATATGACCGTTATTGGATCCCACCCGTCTAATAAAAGTCAACAATAACAACTAATTTTTCAATTTTAATCCGATTTTAATCTCTACGAAACGGCTATAAGTGTGTTTGATTGGTATAATTTTCCACCTAGAAAATTTTAAAATTTTGGATCTTTTTATTCACGTTCAGCTTCATTGTACATGGAAATTGTCCATTAAAGTGAATTTTTTTTTATAATTGGTTATAAAATTTGTTACCATTGCCAAAAAGTAAAAAAAAAAAAAAAAAAATTAGCTCGAAAATTATTTTTTCACCAAAGTTTAGTGTTCGTTTGGTTTCATTTTACATGAAAATTGTTCATTAAAATGATTTTAT